>JAWZYT010003235.1:27500-234220 GCA_034508575.1 Petrolisthes manimaculis | reverse complement strand
CTTTTAAAATGTTAGAGTTCTTGAAACCAGAAAATGCATTAAACAGAAACCCCAGCAGTCTAGGAGAAGCATTTGCTGCTCTACCTTATCTAGACCAAAATTGTGATAAAAGTGTAGCAGATATAGAATGGAGAAAGTTAAGCTTAGACTGCCAGTTTCAGGGGGAGAAATATGCTGGTGAGTTCTGGAAAAAAAACACCTGTTGTTGAAAAATGAGAAAGGAGAGCCAAAATTCCCCAATCTTAGAAAGGTAGTTGCTTGTACATTATCCCTGCCACACTCCAATATGGAAAGGCTCTTTAGTCATCTACGAAGAATTAAAACTGATATCAGAGGTAGTTTGAAAAATACTAGTCTGTTAAGTTTGCTGCATACCAAAAATTGTCTTAAAAGGAAAAGAATATCCAGTCATCAGTTGATTGCAAATAGACAACTCCTGTTAAATTTAAAAAGAGTTATGCTACAGATGAGGAAGCCAAGAATCTCAATATCCAAGCAGTTTCAGTAGTTGTTATACATGAAAGCTAAAAAAGGAACTGTTTTTGTATTTTCATATTGGAGAATCTTTTAATTTTTTGTATTTTGTATTAGTCATTCAACTATGATAACAGTCTTACTGTCAAGTGTCGGTACTGTATTTGATATGTGTTTTTCTTTGCATTATGTAATAATGAGTATTATTAATGGGTGTGATAACAATTTGGACAGTCTTACTGTTACTTTGTACACTGTAATTGCAAATGTTCTTTTATTTTTACTGTATTTTGTTAAGATAAGTATTAGCCTACCGGTATTTATGTTGAAGGGAAGAGCATTTATTTTCTTAAAGTTGTAATGTACCCTATTTGATTTTATTAAGAGATTCTTATATGCATATTGTGGTTGATTGCTACCTAAAACTAGACAGTAAAACAAAAGTAATTCGACCAAGCTTATACCAACACCACCACAGAAAACAACCTCTACATCAACAAAAGTGGTAAATTGGCCCTACACATACGACCCCACACCACAGCAACGGGCTGAACATGCTGCAGCAGTGATCAAAACATTTCCTCGAGTGTTTGGTAAGGATGATATGTTGCGAGAAATGATTGGAGGACCAATGCACATTGAATTGACAGATGATGCCAGACCATTTTCTGTGACAGCAACACGTATCATACCATACAGCTGGCGAGAGGAAATCAAGCAGCAGTTGGACGACCTACTAGACAAGGGGATTATTGAGAAAGTGGATCATCCAACGTCGTGGTGTTACCTTATTGTACCAGTGCCCAAGAAACCGTCTGGGGTTAGGTTGGGTGTCGACCTCACACGCCTCAACCGCTTTGTCAAGAGACCAGTTTATCCTGTGCGCTCACCTCATGATGCCATTGCTTCAGTTGGACTGAAAGCAGCTTGGTTCACCACCCTGGATGCCAAGATGGGATATTTTCAAATCAAGATAGCTGAGGAAGACCAGGACTTGACATGCTTCATCACACCTTGGGTCAGGTATAAGTTTCGACGTGCAGTAATGGGTCTCGTATCATCTGGGGATGAGTATAACCGCAGAGGAGATCAGGCCCTTGGTGATGTCCCTAACACCATCAAGGTCGTGGATGACATCTTGATATATGATTCTACCTATAGCGCTCATCTTGACCATGTTATTCAGGTGGTGCAACGGTGTGACCAGCATGGCATCACCCTAAACCCAGACAAGTTTGTGTTCGGAGAGGCTATGGTAGATTACTGTGGTTATACTATCTCTAGATTGGGCTATACCATCGACTCAAGGAAGGTTAAGGCAATCTCGGACTTTCCTCGACCATTGAACATCACAGATCTCCGTTCATTTATGGGCCTTACCAAGCAGTTGGGGGCATTTTCTTCTACTGTTGCAGAGGCCGCACAGCCTCTCAGATACCTCCTACGGCCCAAAAATGAATGGAACTGGTCAACGCAACATGAACAGGTATTCGAGAAAGTAAAACAATGCCTTGTCAACCCGCCCGTCCTGGCGTACTTTGACCCATCGTTACCACCAATGCTTCAGACTGATGCATCAAGGCTGCACGGTATCGGGTTCGTCCTTCTCCAGAAACACGACGACACTTGGAAGATGGTGCAGTGCGGCTCAAGATTTTTGTCAGATACAGAAATAAGGTATGCTGTCATAGAACTTGAGTTGGTTGCGGTCGTCTGGGCTGTTAAGAAGTGCAGTACATACCTGAAGGGGCTCCCACACTTTAATCTAGTTGTCGACCACCGACCACTAGTCCCCATCCTCAACAACAAGCTATTGGGGGAGATTGAGAACCTCCGATTACAACGCATGAGGGAGAAGCTCACTGCTTATTCCTTCACAACAAGCTGGAAAAAGGGGTCGCTACATTGTGCACCAGATGCCCTTTCACGTGCTCCAGTGCAGGACCCAGTGGAGTGTGATGATGCAGGAGGCGACCCAGAAATCGACCTTCTCCATGCAGCAGTCATATCGTCTTTACATGCCACAAGTGAGGATGGCATCCGTCTAGCACCATTGAAGGACCAGACCTTGGAGAAAGTGCGTGCTGCAGCAGAGAGAGACACAGAGTACACCATGCTCAAGAATATCATCATCAACGGTTTCCCTTAACATCGACACGAGCTAGATCATCGCTTGCGAGCATACTGGCCGGTGCGCAGTCTGCTGGCAACCGATGATGTCTTCATTGTGTATGGGCCGAGGCTCCTGATACCTCTCAGCCTCAGGAGGGAGACACTCGAGCGGCTACATGATGGTCATCAGGGAATGGAACGCACCAAACGCAGGGCCCGCCAAACCATCTATTGGCCTGGTATTGACAGGGACATCGAGAATATCGTCTCAGGCTGTTCTCGATGCCGACCACTCCTACCCAGTCACCCTAATGAACCGCTCTGGCAAGACAGCGATAGATCAGAGAGGGTATTCGAGTCTGTCTCGGCGGACTACTTTCACGTGGCAGGACGAACATATCTAGTGTACATTGATCGTTTGTCTGGCTGGCTTCATGTGACTGCATGTCCTCGTCATGCATCAGCTGACCATCCCATTCGTATCTTACGTTCTATGTTCGCTGATACCGGTGTGCCAGTGATCCTGAGGACTGATGGTGGACCTCAGTTCACGTCTTCATCGGTGCGACGCTTCCTGGCTCGGTGGGGGGTGGAGCACAGAGTTTCTTCCCTGCACAACCCTCGTGCTAACGGGCACGCAGAAGCTGCGGTGAAGGCGGTGAAGAAGCTAATCATGACGACAACGGAAAGAGGACAGTTGGATGAGGATGAATCCGCCTGAGGTCTGCTGGAACTGAGGAACACGCCCAAAGCAGATGGAAGGTCACCAGCACAGATCTTGTTTGGGCACCCCATGAAGTCATGCATTCCAGCATATTATCGGTCATTCTCTCCTCAGTGGCAGCTCGCCGCTGACGGCTGTGATGCCAAAGCAGATCACTTGAGAGAGCAGGTAAAGATACGTCTCGATTCATCTGCCCGGAGCCTACCTCTGTTACATCTCGGAGGTATATGGATGTCCAAGACCACGCTAATGGCTGTTGGAATCGTGTAGGTGTGATTGTGGGGATTGGACAGCGAAGGGACTACCTTGTCAAGATGGGTAGTGGCCGCATCCTGTGGCGGTTCCTTCATCCCCACTGACCAATGACACCTGTTGGTGTCAAGCGGCAGGACACCCACCATACTGTAACACCACAGCAACCAGATCCAGAGGAGTGCCACAACCTGGAACTCTCACAGCGTCGCGGCAGTCGCCAGCGATGAGAGCCACAGCGACTGAAGGTGCAGTGGCACGCTAGTACGTACGATTAGGCATATATATATATATATATATATATATATATATATATATATATATATATATATATATATATATATATATATATATATCATGTGAATTGTATGTGCATATCTATAGAGGCTACTACATGTCTAACAATAACTGCTAGTTGTTGAATAAAGACTTTAGTCGTGTATGTTAACTCCTAATGTCTCAGGGGAGGTGTGTGGTTATTGTTTATTGTATTGTTCACAGTATTGGTAGTTGAAACTGAATCTGGAACTTATTCATAAACTGTGTCTTTATCTTGTTCATAATGATTATCTGATTCAGAGAGTCGGAACAGAGGTAAAATAATCATATGACTTGTCAGTATAAGGTTAGATATCACCTGGCTGAGCTACCAGCCACAACCATTACATTCCGCTCTGTTCTCTTGTGTTATATTCTGCACTGTGTAAATAAATACCTTCACCGACGTCTGTGTTTCTTCAACCGCCACTGTATAGCTAACAATACATCAAGTTGTACAAATGCCATTAAAAGTATTGTGAACAAAGAATGTGCACTTTTGTTAAGAATATAATCATATTTTCCACACAAAAATCTAAGGTAATTTTCAAGGTAATGATCCAGCAGTTCTAAGGTAATTTGCTGAACTCTAGGGTAAAAAATTACAACATCTAAGGTAATGGCAATCTCTGCTTGTAAGAGCCCTGTGACAGGGGTAGTAACCTCTGATATCAATGGCATTTTTATCGTGTCCCGAGCAAGGATCGATCGCTGGGCCGCAGAATTGCAGCCACAGACTCTACCATAATGTATATTATTTAAAACAAAGATCAATGGCATACTTAAGATATTTTTCTGGAAAGATGTGAAGAGGTGAGAGATGTAAAAGTCCTTGATCGGGTTTCCACGAGGCCAAAGTCACCAGTTGTTTACCATTTCGGCTATAAGGCAGGTATGCGCTCATACTACATCTGCAGGATATATCTTCTTTTATCATCTATCACAGAGATGATAATATATATATATATATATATATATATATATATATATATATATATATATATATATATATATATATATATATATATATATATATATATATATATATATATATATATATATATATAAACACTCCGTCTGTCTGTCTTTCTGTCTGTCTGTCTGTTTAGCCGCTATGCACGCGCTCATCCTTTAACCTAGTTATAATTTTTACATAAGTTTGATCGCTGATGACTGGGGAATGTTCCAGGCTTACAAAAAATGTTTTTAAATGATCAATGGGGGGTTGTGGGGGATTCGAACTCCTGGATTAGGGAGCCATGGGCATATCGCCTCCACCTATACACCCTCGATGGACACTCTCAACTTCTTTAATAAGAACTTAGGTCTTTTAAAAGGAGTTGGAGGACAGAGTAAGAATTAAATTGACCAAAGGACGAAGGAAACAGAATTTGAGGACGAAGGAAGCCTTATATTGATGAAGAAAAAGGCCGGTAGAGTGAGAGAGAGAGAGGGTGGGACAGGGGGAGTTGATTATGACGTCACTGTGTTAGGAGATGCATACACACACACACACACACACACTCTCTCTCTCTCTCTCTTTCCCTCCCTTTTTCATACACGCACAAACTCTCTCTCTCTCTTTGGAGAAACAAAAAAACGGGTTGGGTTTGGGGGGTGCGGGAATAGGGGACTACCTTGGGGTGTGGCGGTTTGGGGGTTCTGGAATAGGGGAAAGGCTGGGGGGGATATATATATATATATATATATATATATATATATATATATATATATATATATATATATATATATATATATATATATATATATATATATATATATATATAGATAGATAGATAGATAGATAGATAGATAGATAGATAGATAGATAGATAGATAGATAGATAGATAGATAGATAGATAGATAGATAGATAGATAGATAGATAGATAGATAGATAGATAGATAAATAGATCCCCAGACAACGTCGGGTATCGCTGCTAGTATATTTATGCAGTAGTAACTCCAAGTACACCATGAAGCAAATATATGCAAAATATCCACAAAAGGGAAACATGAACAATTAGTATTTTCGTACATTACATCTTTAGACATAATTAATACAACAAGAACATGAAGGAATACCCTTCAAAAGCTCAGGCTCTTAATGATTCAAGTGAAATAATAAAATATCCATATGTAAAGGTCTCAAAAATATTAATTATGTTTTATCTAGATTTTCGTATTCATATGATTATATTGAAATTTTGAAAATGAACCCTTTTTATTGAGGGTGAACCCCTCGGTTGAACCCCTTTTAAAAAGTGGTCACCCCGAGAAGAAAAAAAACATAATAATAATAATAATAATAATAATAATAATAATAATAATAATAATAAATGATTCAATGTCGGTAAAAGAAAATGGATTGGAGGAAGAGAGTGAGTGAGTGAGTGAGTGAGTGAGTCAGTCAGTTGAACCCCTTTTAAGAAATGGTCGCCCTAAGAAGAAGAACAAGAACAAGAACAATAATTACAATAAAATCTAGAGCTCTCTGCTTAGGCCGGAGCTAAAAATGTCAAGTCGGAATATATATACATACAGAGTACAAAAGGTGGTGGGCATAGCCAATCATATCAACAGATTACCTGACCTCACCTTACCCAGTAAACCTGTCGTCTAGGCTGGTGGAAATTTCCTCATCATTAATTCTGTTAATACTTTATCACACCTAAACTGTCCATAGCTCATGTTTACATATTTATCGTATGTACCAGAACATAGACAAGACTCGTTTACATTTCTTTCATTGAAGCATTTTATTAGGTTAAAGTCTTGCATCCTTTCCAATTGATATGATGGTCATTATTAGCCTCATGTTGAAATAATCCTCTGCTCCGCTGACCTACTTTCACGCTATATTTATGCTGTGATACCCTAGTTTTTTTTTCAGACTCTCCTATACATAAGTGGTCACAATCACAGCAATCTTATATATTATTCATGAGTCATTTTCTGGGCTATTTCTGATTAGGGTTTTATGAACAGTATTGCCATATTCAAATACTACCTGTACATTTAGTTTTTTTAAGGCATGAATACCATCAAGAAAATTTTCATGGTATGGGAGAACAAGAATTTTGTTATTTTTATTGTTGAAGTAGCCTTTATCTGTTACAATATAGTAGCCAAACATTTCTTTGCTTTTTTATGACATTCATTGATGATGGTTACTGGATAAATATTTAGGCTTTTGTTCGATATCTACAGTATTTTTCAACTCGGCATCTAAAATCATTAGGTCTGAAATTTTATAAGCCCTTAGGTATAGCTCTGGACAGATCAATGGTCCACACCCCATCCATCCGTGACTTGGTTTGGGCCTCGTCGGATCTGGCAACAGTGGCAGGTAGAGGGAGGGGGGGATGTTAGTGGGAAAGGAGGAGAGAAATATGGGCGGGGCTATATAGAAGGGTAACAAATGATAAGGTAGAGAAGACGGTGTGTCAAGAGGAATGAATGAAGCTTACACTATGACATAATTCTTGCGACCCATACAAAAAGATCTGTTACAAATGACCAGAATTATCAACCTAAGAAAATACAAGGCCCAAAATTGAAATGCAATAATTATGATTAAAGGGAATTTTAACTAGAATTATTTACAGAATTATAAACACTGCTGCCACTGCCTCACCTACCCCCCTCTCTCCATCTCTCTCTCTGAAAAAGGCTAATATTTGTGCAATTATTTTGTTTTATTGATAATTAAATATGAATACATATAAAAATATGCTATAGGTGGATTCGTGTATGAACTTCATATTTATTTAATGTCACGAACATTATTACTCTATTTTATTCATGTCTTTATTTTCGTGAGCCAGCAACCCTGCAGTTTGGAGGAATTCGGGACCCGTAGTTTGAAGAACCCAGGTTTAGAGAAGTGCATAGTGCATTAACGTAGGCGGATATAGGAGAGAAGAAATGTAATGATTTGAGGCGAGGGTGAAGGGGAAGAGGGTAAGAAAAATGAAGGTGATTAGTTGAAAAGTAATAATAAACAAATATAATTAAAATATATGTTACATAATATCCTTTAACCCCTGCAGACCGGCTGCCGCGATAGACCATCATACGGTAATGACCGGCTGACTTGATAAACCGTCACAGCTATTTAGCGCCATTTACGGCTATGTAGGGCTCGTTTTTCTTGTCAGCGGGCGATAAAACACACTCACAATATCGATCCTCTATACACTCAGTTGATTCTGGGACGTCACGATGACTGGGCTATTTTTAACTATTTCCCCTTGTCCGAATTTGTGCTCTAACGATCGTAAGACAATACCGTAGTGAATATATGTACGTGACAGTGACACCATGATATTCCTACAAGGTTACAAATTATTATTTAGTGTATAGATCATGACACACGATGGGAGTAATAAGAAAATAACACCACAAAACACACCCAGGCAGGGGAGTGATGGCAAACTTACTCTTAACCGGAGTGTAGGGGTTAAATAAAGGCATTGTTTTTTGTTCACCATCATAGTGGGATAGACTACTGAATATAAATTATCTTTTGGATATTAGACATCTATCCCTGTATTCCTTTTACCTCTCGTGCTTGCCGCGAAGCCCAATTAGGTATTGCCTGTAATGATGTGGGCAATACCTTATGGAATTTGGCTCCCCTTCGGCCCCAGCCACTAGCTTACATTTCTTCAAATGTCCTTCCGTTCTTCCTATTTCCTTCTTGCTTGCTGTCACACCTCTCTATCACCTTTTCCTGGTGCTATTTGACCTCGCTGTCGCGCCACCTAATATCAATCTATTCCCTCGTGCTTGTCGTCCAGCCTTATTTATCACCTTCTCCCAAGCCTAGCTGTTTGTTTTTTGTTTTGTTTTTTTGGTAGAAGACGGTTTAATTTTCTAATCTTTCTAATAATCATATTTGTCAACAAATTCATTAATCTGTCACTAGGATTTTTTTCTTCTAAATATGCATTTCCTTAAAAATAATCGATGTTAAACTTGAATGGTGTTTTCAATAAACTTGATCTAATGTTATGCATAGGTTATATATATTACAGTATCTCTCAAGTAACTGGCAACCTTACACATCCTACCTAATGTCTTGCCCCTCTTTCTCTTGCCCTTCCCTTCTTTCTTACCGTTTATATTTTTTTTCTCATATGTTTAACCTTGTCAGTCGTTCTTAAAAAGTTTAATGACATAGGCCTTTCTCCTGTTTCACTTATAGTCCATTTATATTATTCGAAAAACTGCACCAGAAAACGGTGATAGAGAGTTGAAACAGCAAGCAGGAAGGAAATAGAAAGAAAAGAGGGATAGTTGAAGAACTAAAAGCTAGTGGCTGGGGCCGAAGGGGCGCCAAATCCTCAAAATTTTGCTCACATCACTACACTGTTCTGTCTACTTGTATGTATAATTGCATGCCTCTTGATTGACGCTACGGCGCAATAAATTATTAGAAAAAAAACACATCACTAATGCAGGCAATTAGCGGGGTCAATATGTGAAGAATTTAGAGATTTATGTGGAAAGATATATAAATGACGGGATTATCCCAGCCACAGCGTTTCGCCTTCATAAAACTGAAGGACTATATATAGGTTTCACGCATTGCCCTTTGCAAATCTGTTGCTAGTCAGAATGTTAACTTGTTAAACCCATTTGCAGGAAAGAGAAATATATTATACCTTTCTTTTTAAGTTAGTTATAAGTATTTTTTATTAAAATCTGTTTCGATAATATTATACATTACATTACTTTTCTTTAGTTCCAGCATTACTGCACAGAACACCATATGACACAATAATGACCACAACGACAGTAATAGTGATCAACATGATGCTTATGTATCTATAGGTTACTTAACACAGTGTTTTATGCCCAACTTCAGAATTATGTTCTCAGTATCACAATGATAGGCAAAAATAATAAAAACAATATAAAGAAATTATCTGTTATTATAGGACAAATATTCAACAGCCTCGTTGCTACTGTCTCATATGCCGTCAATAACCTGCGTGATAAACAGAGTTTTTCGGGATAGAATACAATTGATTGATTAATGGGTATTAGGCGCCACAACATCGAGGTCTTATAGCGCCAGAAATAAGTGATAGAGAGGTGTGACAGCAAGCAGGAAGGAAATAAAATGAAGAGGGACAGTTGAAGAACTGAAAGATGGGAACTATTTAGTCTGGTCTCTCACTGGCGACCTTCCTAGCATGGGAATCCATCTCTCCCCGATATTGGGGCAGAGCACGGGCTGGAGCCCCCTCTAGTCTACCTCGCCAGGTCTCAGAGACACACAAGCCCTCCCATCTCGGCAAAGTGGTTCCCATTGGGGGGAGGGGGTTAGAATACAAGGTAACTATATACACACAGGAGTAGGGGGGAGAGAGGGATTGAGATTAAGATTAAGTATGCTTTTGTTTTGCACCATTAATAATACAAAATGGGATAAAGAGGTGGAACAGCAAGCACAGATAAAATATTATTAGAGGAACAGTGAAAGGGAGGGAGTCTAGGTAGAGACAGAGAGAAGCTGGGAGGAAAGAAGCAGGGGAAGAAGGAAGGAGGGATGGAACAGGGGGGAAAGAGAGAAAAGGAAAGGGAGGGAGGGAAGGAGCAGGGGGGAGTGAGAGAGGGAAGGAGATCAGGAGTGGGATGGGAAAGGAAGACTTCTATATATATATAAAATAGTCTGTCTGTCTGTCTGTCTGTTTAGCCGCTATGCACAGCCGCATCGTTTCACCTCGAGTAATAATTTTTACATACATTTTATCTCTAAAACCTGGAGAGTGTCTTGGCCTTATATTTTTTTTATATTTTTTCAATGATTAACCAATTTAAAACGACTTTTTTCCTTCCACCCCCCCCCCCCCACCCCCAGCTGACAAATGGTGGTAAATTTTGTCATTTTTCAACTTTCATGTTGGCAAAAAAAAAAATCCTACAGAATGAAAGACCAGGAACTGAACACACCAGGAACTGCAATCGGGAGTCTCCTACGTGACCACAGTTGCATATGACAAGATTTTCAAAGTCCAAAAAAAATCAAAATAATAATATCCCCTTTAACGCATGACAGAAAACCTCTCATGCTCTGCATGAAAGAAAACGTCATACGATCAGACAGACTGTTTTATATATATAGATATAGATAGAGATATAGATATTAGGCTTCCACTCCCTCTGAAGCTCACCACCATTTGACAATACAAGTTAGAATAGTTTTTATCAGTATTCATTGTACTATACTGAGATCTATTAACAGAAAAACTGGGTTAAAATATACTCAAAATTACATTTTATATCTCTGGTATAAGTTAATGCTATACGTCACGATACACCCTGTATATCATAAAAGTTAAGTGTAACATAGTCAAATACATTCTGTTGTTCATTTTTCTGCCATGTTCAAACCAAACATAGCATAATATAACGTAACATAACGTGGCCTAGCCTAACCAAACATTGCATAGCATAATGTAACATACCAACACTCTTTTTGGCATCACTTTGTAAAATGCCACCCAAAAAGAATACCGGTCTATCAGGTAGATAGATTGATAGATAGATAGATAGATAAATATATATATATATATATATATATATATATATATATATATATATATATATATATATATATATATATATATATATATAGATAGATAGATAGAGATGGATAGATAGATATAGATAGATAGATATAGATATAGATAGATAGATATAGATAGATAGATAGATAGATATAGATAGATAGATATAGATAGATAGATAGATAGATATAGATAGATAGATAGATAGATATAGATAGATAGATAGATATAGATAGATATATAGATAGATAGATTTAAATAGATAGATAGATAGATATAGATAGATGGATATAGATAGCTAGCTAGCTAGCTAGATATAAATAGATACATAGATATAGATATAGATAGATAGATATAGATAGATAGATAGATATAGATAGATATAGATAGATAGATATAGATAGATAGATAGATAGATAGATATAGATAGATAGATAGATAGATATAGATAGATAGATAGATAGATATAGATAGATGGATATAGCTAGCTAGCTAGATATATATATATATATATATATAGATAGATAGATAGATATAGATATAGCTAGCTAGCTAGCTAGATAGATAGATATAGATAGATATAGATATATATATAGATAGATAGATAGATATAGATAGATAGATAGATATAGATAGATGAATAGATAGATAGATATAGATAGATAGATAGATAGATAGATAGATAGATAGATATAGATAGATAGATAGATATAGATATATATAGATAGATTGATAGATATAGATATATATAGATAGATAGATAGATATAGATAGATAGATAGATAGATAGATAGATAGATAGATATAGATAGATGAATAGATAGATAGATATAGATAGATAGATAGATAGATATAGATAGATAGATAGATAGATAGATAGATAGATAGATATAGATAGATAGATAGATAGATAGATATAGATAGATAGATAGATATAGATATATATAGATAGATTGATAGATAGATCCCCGGACAACGTTGGGTGTCCCTGCTAGTCTTTTATATAACATTTAACACATAAAACTAATAGTCAATAAAACTTACCTGAATTGAGGGATAAATCACGGTATTCAAAGAATATCGCATCAAGGCAAGTAAATAGTTACAAGTAATTGATAAGACAGCGAGGATAGGAAACAGATGATATCGTGGATGTGGGTTAGTGATACCAGATCATTGCTGAGGCGAACCTGAGGTGTTGAGGAACTTTTGTGATCTATAGTATCTTTTCTTTTAGTCTGTTTTGTCCTAAATCACTATACTAGCATTACTTTTATCGGCCTTGCTTATATTTTAGTTTGTCAATGGCTTTTAGTTAAGAATCTGAGTGGCACAGAATTTTTCATTTGTTTAAAAAGGGCACCATACAATATACCATGAACTATATCACTATTATCATATGATTTTTTTTCCAGCTGGTAGAGCGATTTTCCAACTTGATTTGGGTTGATTTTTCCTCCATATGCGAATTAAATTCCATAGCCCAAGGCACAGATTATGTCCTGGCTGGCCAATAAGATACTACATCTTACCCCAATTTTAAGAAACATAATGCCTAGAATAGTAATTTACACAATGATTATATTATTGATAGAATAGTTCATTCTAGAACGAGAACGAGTAAATTTTAAAAGTAACGGCAACAAAGCAAGTTGGCACGAGTCCTACTTCTTGTCTCCCTGTCATTGATCTGCTGATGTCAGATATATTTCTGTAATGTAAAAAAACGCTTAAAACACCCAATCTTATGGAGCATTTTCTGCTGAGAATAATGACATTGGTAAGGCTGCTTTCGAACGTGGCAAACATCAGATCCAATTCATTGATGACAATAAACTCGAAGCATCAGGCATGGCTCAAAATGTCAGTAATTTCAAACCTGCAACTAACCAGCTGATGAAAGCAGAAGAAAGTTTGCCCAAAGAGAACACATCTTTACTATTACAGTTAGATTTCCTGAGGATCACAATATACAAATAATTCTGTCACCACTTACCTAAGTCTCTTCTTCAGGTCCAGAGGTAAACTGTCATAATATGATGATATACCTTAGAGAGTGAGATGATTGTTCAGCTTTGAGTACCATGGCGTTGGTCATGGAAAAAGTCCAGAGAGAGGAGAGTAATATTACGAGGTCTTCTCTGGGTAGGCGTGTGACCACCAGTAGCCTCGTCGACCACACTAGAAGGCGGCCCTTGAGGGACCACTCGGCGAAGGTGGCAAGGAACTCTTGGTCGTCACTCACGACCACTACCATCACACACCATGACATTCTCCTCAACTGCGATGTTGTGAACATACAAGGTAAAGATATAAAACATTTTTGACAGAACATCTATATATGACGTTATCCTTCCTTCCTTTACTCATGCTCAAAACGCGTACCCACCCACCAGTCAAAGAAGACCACCTAAAACACATGGGTATAGTAAATCAGATAACTATAGATGGCATCTATGTTAAGGTATTTTGAAAAATATGTGAGTGAGTGCGCCTGGCTGTGTGGAAGGAGTCTCGAGAGCTATTTGTATCTTAAATTTATATTATTTCTCCAGTATTCAGAGTTTCTGACTATTGTCACCCAAAAATTCACATTTGTTTTCCTTCTGGATACAGTATATCATATTCTTGTCGATTCTATGTGATAATAGAAAAGGTGGGTGAGTGGTTAGGGTGCTTAACTCGTAATGCTGGGATCACACATTGGATGATTGGCTGCGCCAATGGCCGTCAACAAAAACTGGTTGATTCGTTCTGGATTCCCCGTCTGGAAATGCCGATGCCTAGGCTCTTGACAGAAATTGTCAATTTGAGCGAACCTAATCTTAATGTCCCTTGACCACCTCCGCGTGTATTCACCCTGCCAACGCAATCGTTGGAGACGAGAAGCAATATATTCGATGTATCCCCAACTTGCGATGGCGATGTATAGTAAGGCTGGCGAATCCACTACGATGTAATGCCATTTAGTGCGATAATTTGCAATAGATTCTCGCATGTATTGAGATTACCCTACATTTAGTCTCGCGCCAAGCTTAATGGAGTGAAGATGTGTTTCCTGGTGCTCTGCCTGTGTTGATGTCTGTGTTGTTTGTGTCGTTTCTGTGTTCTTGTTTGTTTGTTTGTTGTTGTTTCTATGGTGTTCTAGGTGTTGTTTGTTTATTCTATCTTGTCTTTTTTGTGGTTTTGCTGTTTATGATATTGTTGTTTGTGGTTTGTTTGTTTTGTTATGGTTCTGTGTATGTATGTTCGTTTGTTTGTGTGTTCAATTGTTTGCTTCCCATCTAGGCCTTGCCTGACCTGATGGAGATTGTGATTCGGATGTGGCTTCCTGCCTGGAGGCTGAATTGGCTATGACGGAAGAGGAGGAGTCTCCTATCGACGATCACTGGCCTGAGCTGCCTTCTCGCAACCCTCCCCCCCCCTCTCCTCAGTCACTCCGCAGCTCAGTTTGCAGCCTCAACCTCTACAATGCGACCTGTTGATGCCTCATCCGACACCTTGCATGATTCTGTTGGAGTGAACTGTTTGTCTCTGGCTGCCAAGACTGCGAAGGGTGCTTCAGCTGTGCATGACATACCTTCTCTGCCTCAACCTGGTATTTCATCTTTGTATACCAACTCCTTGCCCTCATCCAACCTTCGTGCTTTTGCCCTGAGAAATTCCTATGTCAAGCTATTCTTCCTTGGGAACCCATCTCCCCCCCAAACGGGAATCGCCTTGACGAGGTGGGGGGGCTTGCGTGTCTCTAAGACCTGGCAAGCTATGCTAGAGGGGGCTTTGGCCCCTGCTCTGCCCCGATTTTGAGGAGAGGGGGTTTCCCATGCTAGTAACGTCGCCAGTGAGAGACCAGACTAAATGGTTTCCATGCAATAGGCTGCCAGTACGGGCCAACAGTGCTGCCCTCCAGAGGGACTGCCTTCTAGGGGCAGTCCTATGTTGGATGGTTGGGTGTCTGGGCCGGGAGATGTTGGGGAAGGGGGTCTCAGCACCGTCGTGGGCAAACTTTCGAGCCATTGGGCTGCTTTTTAAAACGAGTGGCCCCGTGGGGGAAGAGGTACCCCGCCCACGGCGACCAGCGCTCGGTCCCCTCATCTGCCCGGTTGGTAGTTGCTCTTGGCTCCTGAGGCCAACAACACTAAATTAATTATATATGGATAATTTAAAGCCCAAATCTCTCCCTCGAGCGGTGGTCGACCAGGCCCTCGAGACGCCAAAGGCGAGGTGTAGTGTCAGATAACCGGTAATGTGCAGAGAGCTGCAAGTATGAGTAGACCCAGCAGGTCGAGTGTAGTGTCAGATAACCGTGTTAGTGTTTGTGACACATTAATGATAACAAATGTACAGGCATCACTTTCGTATGGCGCTTTCCACTCCATTTTTAAGTGTTTCGGAGTAGTCCTTTGTATTCGAATCACTTATGACTGTGATTGTAGGTCTAATCGGTGTTATATTACATTCAATACAAATGCTGCTGCCGAAGCAGCATTTAAGGCAAAAAATTCTCTGACAGTGGGGGATACTCACTGTAAAATTCAGATGATGCGGTCCACCAATGTAATTGATAGTGACAATGACCTCTGCCCTAACCTCTTTGATGACTCTACAGAGAATGTCCCAAAGGAACGTCGGGTTCCTACACCCTTTTGGTTTGTGGCTTATTACAGGGAGGGACGTAGTAACCTTATCCATGCTTCTCGATATCTGGAGAAAGAAATTGGAGTACTACCAATGGACCACATAAAGAAATATGGTAAGGGCGTTTTAATCAGAGCCAAAGATCTTACACAGGCCATGATGCTCCTCAATCACCCATGTCCTTCTGATAGCATGTTTGAATCTATCAAACCACATCGAACATATAATTATAGCAAGGGGCGTATATATAATGAAGACTTGTATGAATTCTCAGAAGAGGACATTCTTGCTATGTGCCCAGACAATGTCCAACGAGTAACAAAGATGAAAGGCAGTAAAAATATGATCATCCTCACTTTCTATGGTACGCATATCCCAGATAGCATTAACATTAACCCCACCTCTTTTGAGGTGAAGCCTTTTGTTGAGCGTCCCTTACAGTGTTTCTGTTGTTATGAGTTTGGTCATGGGAGGAGGAACTGCAACAACCGTTCCCGGTGTGGTAATTGTTCTGCTCTTGACTCATATCTTACTTCTGAGTGTCGGTCAGAGAGTTACTGCTTTTACTGCAGAGATGCTCACCCCTTGCGTTCTCGTTAATGTAAGATGTACCTTCCCTTACATACCGGTACATACCTTCCCGGTATGTACAGTTGGACACAGGAATGGGTGGTACAGCCCAAGTGAAAGATGGTCAATTTCTCCCAATATCAAGTTCCTTAGTGCCAAATAGGAGACACCAGGGGCAGAAGTCAGTATTGAGGATGGTAATAAAAAGCAACTACCTGATAATAGACACTGGTTACTCAAATGGGACGAGTATCTTTCATCTGGGCTGTACCATCCATTCCTGTGTCCAACTGTACATCAGTTGCAAATCAAGAGGCAGCAGATTTATGCTCCAGTGAGTGTTTCTAAGGTTACACTACATAATAGCTTCTCTCTTTTAGAAACCTTATCAGACACTCATTCTGGTGACCCTTTAACTGTTGACAATTCTCAGACTTTAGCTAAAGGTGTCCATGTGGTAGAGGTTCACGCTGCCGCACGCTCTCCAAAAATGAAACTTAATCACCTAAACTGCCACAGAGACGCCTTCATGGTTCCTCTGAGGCACTTGACTCAATAGATGTTCCTCCTTATAAGGCAACCATCTCTGAGGAGAAGTTCCTCCTTACAAGTTTTCTTCAGGACCATCAGAGGAACGTGAAGTTAATGTGGATGCCACTGATGTTGCGACTTCAAAAGATTCAGTTTCTCCTCCGCTTGAACAGCGGAGTGATTCTACCACCTGTATTATGGATGTTGATGTGTCTGCCTGTGTCAGTGATAGCACTGCTGTACAGGACAATACCAATGTAAATGTTTCTAAGAATATCCCTGCTCATATACTTTCATCTTCTTCAAACATATCAGATGCTTCAGGGAATCGTCTACGGGTTCCAATTACTGCCCCAAGTACTACTCCTCGGGTTTGCTCTTCTAGTGGCACAGGATTCGACAAAACGTATCGTTTGAGTAGACCCTCAGGTCGAGGTGGTAGTGGGAAGTACCTCCATGAGGCTTTCCAAAAACCAGGACCAAAGTAACACTGTTCAAGGTCCTTCAGTGGAATTGCCGTGGCTTGCGTGCTTCTTGGGAAGAACTGCGCATTCTTCTCTTTAGCTTCTCTCCTGCATGTGTTTCTCTTCAAGAGACAATGCTTGGGGACTACATTCCTGCCAGTCTTCCAGCATACTCTGCATTTTATTCGAATTCATTAAAAGGGCAGGTTCGCCATGGTGGTTCTGCCATCCTAGTTCGTCGAGATATTCCATGCACGAGCCTGGAGCTTGACACACCGCTCCAGGCTGTTGCTGTTGAGGTTTTTATGGACCGCCCCTACACTGTGTGCAGTCTATACCTTCCTCCCAGTGTTACAGTAGAGAGGGGTGATCTCACCCGTCTTGTACGGGACCTTCCCTCTCCCTTTATTTTATTGGGTGATTTTAATGGGCGTCATCCTCTGTGGGGTGATAGTTCGATCAACCCCAGGGGTGTTTTATTGGTTTCTTTTATTGAGGATAAGGGATTAGGGGTTTTAAATACGGGAGATGTGACACATTTTAATAGCCCAACTGGGATTTTTACCGCCATTGACATTTCCCTTTGCTCACCCAGTGCTCTGTTAGATTTTACTTGGAGAGTGTTGCCAGATTTATATGGTAGTGACCATTTTCCTATACTTTTAGAAGGTAACAAGTACGAACCACAGTCTCGTCTTCCAAGGTGGAAATTAGAGAATGCTGACTGGCATTTTTTAGAGAGCTAACTTCTTTGGTCTCTTCAGTAGCCGATTTTGGTAGCTCTGATGAGGCTGTAACATATTTCACTGATGTACTCCACTCTGCCACTCTCAACTTTATCCCTAAAACTTCTGGCTACTTTCCCAAACGTCCTGTCCCTTGGTGGTCACCAGTCTGCACCACTGCTGTGCGGGAGAAGCGCGCTGCTTTCTCTCACCTTCGTCGCAATCGTGGGGACCCAACTTTTTTAGAGGACTTCCGACGGGCAAGGGCCCGGGCTAGATAAGTTTTAAAAGAGGCACAATGTGTATCTTGGAAGGCCTATGTGTCTTCAATTAATAGTAAAACTCCACTCACCCAATTGTTCAGGAGAGTCTGTAAGATGGTGGGGAAGTTTTCTCCTAGTTCTCCACCTGTACTTAAGGTCAATGGAGTTCAGATTATGGATAGTTTGACAGTGGCCAATACCATGGCGGAGGCTTTTGCTAGAGTCTCCAGCTGTGACTCTCGACATCTGGCTGTGAGACATGAGTTAAGAGCCAAGGAGCGCACTGCCCTGGATTTCTCAGGGAATGAGAATGAAAGTTATAAACATATATTCACCCTAAGAGACCTGCATTCTGCTCTCTCTCTCTGTGGGGACACTTCTCCTGGGCCAGACAATATACCATATGCAATGTTGCGACACTTGGGTGAGGAGGCAATCTCATTTCTTTTAGCTTTATATAACAGAATCTGGGTGGAAGATGTCTTCCTTTCTGGGTGGAGGGTTGCTACCATCCTTCCTTTCCCCAAGCCGGGCAAGGACTCTAGTGTTGCCCTCAATTACTGACCAATTGCATTGACCTCTTGTCTTTGTAAACTATTTGAGAAGATGGTGAATGTCAGACTGGTATACTTTTTGGAACGGGCTGATTTTCTGTCTCCGTCCCAGTCTGGCTTTCGTAAAGATTGTTTCACTACAGACGCTCTGGTCAGGTTGGAAGCTGCTGCATGTGAGGCATTTGCACGACATCAACAACTGCTCTGTGTATTCTTTGATTTAGAGAAAGCATATGACACTACATGGCAATATGGCATCCTGCAGCAGCTCCATGTATATGGCCAGCGAGGTCGCCTTCCACGCTTTCTTAAAGAGTTTCTTAGTGGTTGCAGTTTTTCTGTAAGGGTTGGTACAGCTCTCTCAGCATCTGTTGCACAGGAGGAGGGCGTCCCCCAGGGAAGCGTCCTCAGTGTCACATTGTTTGCAGTAGCAATTAATGCCATTGCCTCATCCCTTCCGGACAGTATAGCCAACTCGATGTACGTTGATGACCTAGCAGTCTGGTTTGCTGCCTCCCATATGTCAGTGGCAGAGCGGCGCATGCAGCTTGCCCTTGACAGAGTGTCACGTTGGACTGGTTCTCATGGGTTTCGATTTTCTCCTGCCAAGACAGTTACTATGCACTTCTGCCTCATCCGAGGTGTCCACCCTGATCCGGACTTATTCATGTATGGTCATCGGATACGCTGTGTCGAGGAGACTCGCTTTTTGGGTCTCCTTTTCGATAAACGTTTGACTTGGATTCCCCACTTACGTACACTTAAGGTCTCTTGCCTCAAGGCTCTTAATCTGTTGAGGGTTCTGAGCCATACGACCTGGGGGACTGATTGGGCCACCTTCCTTCACCTATACCATGTTCTTATTAGGTCAAAACTCGAATATGGGTGTGAGGTGTACTCCTCTGCCACAGATGTCCGTCTCAGAGTTTTAGACCCTGTTTATCATGCTGGTATATGTCTGGCAACTGGAGCGTTCAGGTCATCACCAATCCCCATTCTCCTGGTGGACGCTAACGAACCACCTCTAGATCTTCGTCATCAGTCCCAGTCCTCAATGGTTCATTGTCGGCATCGATTACATCGACTTCCCGACTCCCTTCCTTGCTTGGCGGTGTCATCTTATATCATGTCCAATTATTACCTTTCACATTCTTGTACACCATGGCCCTTTGGCTTCCGGGTCAAGAAGGTTATAGAGATGGGAATTGATGATTCGTTCTGTGCGGGTCCCCAGGGTGGCTCCATGGCTTCCAGAAGTTTTTCCCTGCACCTGTTTTACAGACAAAAAAGAATCTCTTCCTCCTCCAGTGGCTCGTTCCCTCTTTTTAGAACATGCCTTTACTCACAGGGAGTCCCTCCCTGTGTACACAGATGGGTCAAAGTCTGATGCTGGAGTTGACTTTGGAGTTGTCTTTCCTGACTTTTGCCGTGGCGGTAGACTTCCTTCTGTCATGTAGATTTTCACTGCTGAGCTCTCGGCCATTTTATATGCCATCCAAGTGAGTTTTACTCTCCTACTCAGGGACCATTACTGCAAAGTGATCATTTTCACCAAGGCATACAGTAATCTAGAAATTTCATCCAGGTATAGGGTATTCTATAACGGATTTTATTATTATTATTATTATTATTATTAGTAGTAGTAGTAGTAGTAGTCTAACAACATACCAAATATAATGGAATCAACTTTATCTTACCCGGCGAGCCTGGGCGACAACCCTGGAGAGTTGTACCTGTGTCACATTAGCGTCCTGTCCAACCATCGACACCTCGAATAATCCAAGACCCCATGTCATTCTTAACTCAGCCGACACCTGGAAAACCACACAAAAGATTGTCTAGTGTATGTCTTCTCTCTAATACTAATATTGAACCATAATTGCTTACTAGTTTGGATCATTCTAACACATTGTTCATTTTGTGGTATTTCCGTGCAAAATTCAATAACTGAGATGGATGAGCTTTATCGATGAATAGGCGCCTTTTAATGAACAAAAACAACATTATATTGATGTTGAATGTCGCGCTCTTCACGCCTAATTAGATGTAATACTGCCTCAATACTTTGTTAAGAGTAGAATGGTTGGCACAAAATATAAGGAGATGTAGTGGCTGCAGGTCATTAACTTACCTTTATTGGATAGCGGCCTGGCATCAGCACCATTACCTATGATAATATGTAGTCAATCGTGATCCCTGGATTCCCGTTGAGGAAGTCAGCATACAATTATTATCTTCTATGGTAACCTATACCATAGAAGGTGTGTACCGGTAAACTACATAAATATACTCAGAATATATATTTTTAACTAGCTTAGACCTAACTGCTATGACTAACGCTTGTGCATGACAGAGGAGGGCAAGTTTTTATCCTGCCTCCAGACTAGGTCATTATTATCTGCTGAGTAGTTTGGGAGATATGGAGCCATACAGAAAGATTATACAGTTCCCAATTTCCACTGGGGTAACAACTTTCACTCAGTCTCTCTCGCGCTGTAAAAGGAATATAAAATAGTTGCAATAAATCCTCAAACACAACTAGAGACTATATCTTGAGTCTTGACTCTACACCTCGTATCTTCAATTACTTAATTAAGTCAATCAAATCTATCACACTCATTGTATCTGGGCATTATCACTACATACAACATATTGCTGAACAGCGGTGAATACGAAAGTAAGGCAAAAGAGAGAAAACATAAAATAGAGAGAGAAGCAGAGTGAAGCAGAGAGGAGGTAAGAAGAAGCTTCATTAACAGTGTTTACTGTCAAATTTGCAAGCCAAGCATGGAGCATAATGACCTTCCACCACAATTTACATAACACCACTACCTTCGCACCACTTTCTTGCACCACTACTGGCTGTCACGAGTCGATCCTAATTGCATAATAATAATAACATTTGTAGCATAGAGAGTAGGGCCTAATTAAGCCAGTACTGTATCACAATGAAGGCAGTACAAATTTGAAATGTACAGAGAACATTTTTCAACTGTTAATCTCGTCCGCATTTCCCGCTCGTCTTATTATTACTGAAGGAATTAATTATACCGAAGACAGGTTGATTGCGGTCTTACAATATGATATAATGAAGTGGAATAATTGTATGTAATTATATATACATCGTAATTAAAAATTGTATGTATGAATGACGTGTACAAATATATAGGATGTTACGATACTCAGTGTAGAGCATTCGGACTAGTGTGTGTGTGTATGCAGGTGGCGTGGAGGAATACGTAGCCCATCCTGCATTCCAGCCACAGGTACAGCTGGTTCAGTCTGCTCCACATCTTTGCTTTAAGTTAAGTAAACACATGTATCTCGTCCTCAGTCTCTTCATCTCATAATTTCCCTGGTCTATCGTAGACAAGAACAATGGTCTGAAGTCGAATATGCATCAGACGAGTACCTGTTATTCCAAGGCTTCATTTACTATTTATTAACCAATTGCAAAGACAATTGGTCGACAGGTAAACGAGTATCAAACAAGAGAAAGTCGGCTCGTCGTCGGGCTGGCTATGGATTATGTAGAGTCTATGTACGATCTTTGATAAACTATTCAACCCCTAAAGACCGGGTAGCGGTGATGGTCACTCTCTTGGGAGCGCCCGGGTAGTGGGATAAGCTACTCCCAAGGGGTGACCGGGCAGGAGGATGTACCGCTATTGCCAATGTTGACATTTGCGAGCCAAATTTGGCGCTTTTTTTTTTTAATTGTCTACACTTCACCACCAGCCCTACAAATCACCATCGTCAGTCAGTGTGTTACTGACTGTGAACACGGATGGATGTGGATTAGATTTCTCGTGCTTGTCCGATTCTGTATTGCGTCATGCTACCATACACCACTGACTCCCACCGGCGCAGGCCGCGTTCAGTTGATGTCAGAGCCACTACACCCTCGCGCTCTGCCCGATAAATTACCCTTCATTCCTCACTTAATTTCTCGGCAACGGAGAGTTGTAGAGAGCTGGGGTTGGTTTTATTGGAAAGAGGACGAGTTGGTGGTGCTTACAAGACCAAATTTAAGTTGTTCAGTATCGTAGTTTAGACGTACAGAGTAACTGGAATAGAGCGATTTTGGAAAAATCGACCAAAATCGCCCGGACAGGCAATGGGGTAGTAAGACTAGCCCCCAGACTGACAGATTGGCTATTAATATTTACCCCGTCGTGGAGGGGTTAACCATGAGTGATGAAGGTGGGAATTAACATTGAAAAATACAACAGTGTGAAGAATCTATAGGTGGAAGTCTAAGATATGATCTAAATATTATAGCGGACTTAGTGTAATTTGAATTTGAATATAACTAAACTAATTGAATAGAAAAGTCTTGAAAAAACACTTAATAATTAGTAATGTGTTATTTCTTGTTTAATTATTGGAATTAACGTAAAATAGGATTATCGAAAGAATTCTGTAAGAACATCGCAGAGAAATCGAAGTGGATAAGCGTGGATTAATTAACGAAGTCAGTTACAAAACCGTTCCAGAAAAACGAGTACCGTAATTATCGATGTACTGCAATAATATTAGCTAGCTAGTATTTCAATCTGTGTCAAAGTGTATGCTTGTGGAATTATTTTTTTAATTGTTTAATTAATTATTGGTGGTGTTTGACTGAAATTAATAAATATAGTAAAGTAACGTAATGTTGTTTCCGTAAACTTAACGATTCTGATACTACTATAATAATACATATACAGTATAATGGAACGAACCCTATAAAATAAATTAATTGTTGACAAAAGTTGGAAGATAAAGGGGATAGATTAACCTCTACAGACAACCGTTAAGCGAAACATCCATAATATTGTAAGTTTAAGATACGGCAAGAATAACTACAAGTAATAATTTTAAATCCTTATATATAACATTCCTACTTTCCCATCACACTAGCACCACTACTATCACCAGTAGTAGGCCTATTCTGCATTAATAGGAGGCCGGATGGACAACTATGCACATAGGCCTGGAAACTACTGGAAGGATGTAGGCTTGGTGGAATACTATCCACATATATGCCCGGTGGACAACTGGACGACTGGACCAGCTTACACCAACATGATCAATGGTCAATAGTATAGGTATATTAATTCAACAATTTAATTAATTAAACTTTTTTTTTTTATTCATTTAGCCTATTGGATGGACCCTGGATACTCGCCATGCTATACACAGGCACTAGCCTAGCCACTATACCAACACCACCCCTTGCAGTGCGAGTAACCTGGTTCGATCCCCAGTGTGGATATTCACAGTAATTTATTTTCCCACGCAATTCTGCTGTGCTTTACTTTGTACGGTCTGAAAATGAACTTAAACGACGATAACTTTCATCATGAGTTTAATCCGACTACTATGGACCATAGTGAAGAAATATCCTTTAATTATTTAAAACAAAAACATTTCAGTCTGTATTCGTCCATCCCAGACGAACATTAATTCAATTCAATTCAAATCTTAGATTTATTTCTTGGGCTCTCCTCCGAATTTAAATAATCTGCTAAGGCAAGCCCTTAGCACATTAAGACTTTTTATCTACTTTTTACGATTTGAATTCATCACTCATGACCTTATTTTCATGGTCATACCATGTTTTAAACAAAAGAGTCTTCAACCTATTGTTGAAAACATCAATATTGTCACTTTTTGTTTGTTGTTCAATATAATTCCTAAGTTATTTCCATATTTCACTAGTTTTATTTCCCTATCAGCATTATCACTGACTTCAATCTTTTGGATATTAACATTCTGCTCAAGATTTTTTGGTTTCCCGATTATCATACACTTAGTTTTACTAATATTTAATTCCAATTTTCTTCTAGTCATCTATGTCTTCATATCTTTAGTCACTCTTTTTATTTTCACTATATCCTTTGGTAAACTGTCAATAACTAAGTATAACTGTGTATCGTCCGCATATTTAGCCTACTCAATGCCTCTCCAATACCAAAGCTAATTCAGCAGTGTATATATTAAACAACACAGGGCCGAGTCACTAACCTGGGGCACCCCTCTATTCAAACTTCTTTTTGAAAAATTTTCATTGTCTATGGATACATTAAAAGTTCTTGTAGGAAAGGTAATTCTTAAACCAATCCTTAACAGTACCTTGTATCCCACAATTTTCCAGGTCTTCGATTAGATGGTTGTGGTTTACAATATCGAAGGCTGCAATCAAGTACAATAGGAGAAGCAAAGAGGATCTTCCACGGTCCACTGCAATCAGTAAATCACCTACCACAGACCGCACTGTCGATTCAATGTAGTGGTTATTTCTATTAGACAGATTGATTGTTGGGTATCGCAGAGATCCCTTCTAGTTGTACTGTCAGTTGGGCGTTTACTACTTTTTCGATCACTTTACTCAAAAATTATAGGTTGGATACTGGACGGTAGGGTTTAAATGTATTGGGATCACCTGATATTTTATAACAAAGTCTTATTACTCCACTTTTCTCTGAATCCGAAAATTCACCTGTAGACAAGCTCAAGTTAATTATATTAGTGTATAGTCAGAGTAAATCTTTAAAATGTTGTCATTTTTTAGAAACCTTTTTTTTAGAATTCTTTTTTAGAATCCTTTAGAATCCCTTCCACATTAATTTCATTAACAAAAATAACTGGCCAACTAGTGCTTTACCAAACAAAACAACACTGCAATAGTGGCTTCAACAAAAATAATATTCACAATTAATGGCTATACCTACTATAATTCTAATGCCTGAGTCACATTCTAAGACTTAAACCAATTCACCAACAGATAAGGCTAGCCCCCCATGGGGACAATATGGCGTCACGACCTGGTCGGGTCGAGTCGAGAAAGAGAAGTCAAGAATTAATTTAACACAAAATAATTACACTGAGTGAAATCATAAGAAATAGAAATAATGATTGACCAAGATATCCCCTACAACACCTCAATACAGAGGCAGAAATTAATTACTGTACTCTTCAAAGAGTCACTTAGAACAAATACTTGTAACCTCAGCATCAAACCTACCTGGTCGGGTCGAGTCGAGAAAAAGAAGTGAAACGAGAATTCCTTCATTCTTTGTTGGATTTATGGCTATCAACCAGCGACATATAGTCAAAGGTCTTTAAGCCATTGGAATCCATTTTATTCTATCAATTTATATAAGGTCATAAAGTTTTGTCTCCCTCAGAAAACAGAGCAGTTTGTTTATAATATTCTTATCATCAGATAAAACATTCTCGATGGTAAATGCTTTATTTTTTAGTTGGAAGAATCTCTAAATTTTAATTCTTTGATCTTTATACAGATCACAATAAATAAGCAGATGACTTATTGACATGATGATGTTACATGTTGGACAATTTGGGGGAAAATCCTTATTAATATAAGGTTCCAAGTGTGTGAGTCTGGTGGTGTTGACCCGTAGACGAGCCAACACCACGTCCGTCCGGCTACCCCATGACGACGTAGTCCAGGGTTCAATAACTGCTTTAAATATATTTCTGATGTCCTGTCTGGTCCACTGCCTTTGCCATAGGAGATGAATTTTATATTTTATGAGAGAGACGAAACTCCTGAGGTCCAGATCAACAGTCGACCTTGCTAGTTTTCAGCTTGTTCATTACCATAGATACCATAATGTGATGGTACCCATATTAACTTGATCAATTTATTGGCACTAAACAGTATACTAATTATATTACCCTGTATTTCATTGTCCGTTGTATTCAAAGATTTAATAGCTTTAAGTGAACTTAATGAATCAGTAAATATGACTATCCTATCGTGGGTTGTCGATAGGGCAAAATCCAAAGCTTTATCTATAGCAAATAATTCAGCAAGAAAAATAGATTTGTGATTCGGCAGTCTGAATCTTAACTGACATTCAGTCGACCATACACCCGCACCCACACATTCATCCGTCTTGGACCCGTCGGTATAAAGATGGAAATAAGAAAGATGTTTGACAATTATCTCAGGAAACCTCTGGTGTACCTCCACCTCCGGCACCTGGGATTTAACCCCTGGTAACCAGGATTCCACACAACTAAAAGGGGGTATTACCCAAGGTGCAATATTTACTAGAACCAGGGAATCGATTGTTGATAAGTCTATACCGACACACTCTACGAGGTCGTGGAGTCTTGCTCTGAGGGACCTAACGCCAGTGCCCTCCGGGGCCGTGCGACCCCTAGGCGGATAACTTGGCCCTTCCAGGGGCCTATCGCCATGGCCCCCCGGCTGCAGGCGCAAAAAGGCACCACCGGGAGGATGACTCGGCTCCCCGGGAATACAAACATCGGACCTGGTGTCCCTTGGCCTAACGCCAGTGCCCCCTAGGGCGCAGGGGTTCCCGGACGGATGACTCGGTCCTTCTGCCAGGGGCCTAACGCCATGGCCCCCCGGGTGCGGTTGCCGCAGCAAGGCATTACCTGGAGGATGACTCGGCACCCTGGCTTTCTTAGCGAAGTATGTTAACATGAGTTGGTCTCGTCTTAGACGGAGGGGAGGCACTTGTGACTCCACCTCTAGACGCTCGATTCGAGTGCAACGTAGGGCTCCAAGACACACACGCAAACACACATTCTGCACAACATCCAAACCTTTCAGTACCGACTCAGATGCCGAACCATACACTATGGACCCATAATCTACTCTAGATCTGATCAGGGATTTATTTAGCATTAACAAAGACTTCCTATCTGCTCCCCATTTCCCCCCCAAACGGGAATCGCCTTGACGAGGTGGGGGGGCTTGCGTGTCTCTATGACCTGGCGAGCTAGGCTAGAGGGGGCTTTGGCCCCTGCTCTGCCCCAATTTTGGGGAGAGAGGGTTTCCCATGCTAGTAAGGTCGCCATTGAGAGACCAGACTAAATGGTTCCTATGCAATAGGCTGCCAGTACGGGCCAACAGTGCTGCCCTCCAGAGGGACTGCCTTCTAGGGGCAGTCCTATGTTGGATGGTTGGGTGTCTGGGCCGGGAGATGTTGGGGAAGGGGGTCTTAGCACCGTCGTGGGCAAACTTTCGAGCCATTGGGGTGCTTTTTAAAACGAGTGACCCCGTGGGGGAAGAGGTACCCCGCCCGCGGCGACCAGCGCTCGGTCCCCTCATCTGCCCGGTTGGTAGTTGCACTTGGCTCCTGGGGCCAAACACTTTAAATCAATGATATATGGATACATCAAAACCAAAATCTCTCTCTCCAGTGGTGGTCGACCAGGCCCTCGAGACGCCAAAATCTGGTCGTGGTGATGAGCAGAGAGCTGCAAATATGAGTAGACCCAGCAGGTCGGGTGTAATCTCAGATAACCGTGTTAGTGGTTGTGACACATTGATAATAACTAATGTACAGGCATCACTTTCGTATGGACCTATCCACTCCATTTTAAAGTGTTTCGGAGTAGTCCTTCGTATCCGAATCACTTATGACTGTGATTGTAGGTCTAATCGGTGTTATATTACATTCAAAACAAATGCTGCTGCCAAAGCAGCATTTGAGGCAAAAGATTCTCTGACAGTGGGGGATACTCACTGTAAAGTTCAGTTAATGCGGTCTGCCAATGTAGTAGATAGTGATAATGACTACTGCCCTAACATCTTTGATGACTCTACAGAGAATGTCCCAAAGGAACGTCAGGTTCCAACACCCTTTTGGTTTGTGGCGTATTACAGGGAAGGACGTGGTAACCTTATTCATGCTTCCCGTTATTTGGAGAAGGAAGTTGGAGTACTACCAATGGGCCACATAAAGAAATATGGTAAGGGCGTATTAATCAGAGCCAAAGATCTTACTCAGGCCATGATGCTCCTCAATCTCCCCTGTCCTACTGATAGCATGTTTGAATCTATCAAACCACACCGAACATTCAATTATAGCAAGGGGCGTATATATAATGAAGACTTATATGAATTTTCAGAAGAGGACATTCTTGCTATGTGCCCAGACAATGTCCAACGAGTAACAAAGATGAAAGGCAGTAAAAATATGATCATCCTCACTTTTTATGGTTCGCATATCCCAGATCGCATTAACATTAACCCCACCTCTTTTGAGGTGAAGCCTTTTGTTGAGCGTCCCTTACAGTGTTTCTGTATTTATGAGTTTGGTCATGGGAGGAGGAACTGCAACAACCGTTCCCGGTGTGGTAATTGTTCTGCTTCTGACTCACATCTTATTTCTGAGTGTCGGTCAGAGAGTTACTGCTTTTACTGCAGAGATGCTCACCCCTTGCGGTCTCGCCAATGTAAGATGTACCTCCTTGAGCAGAATATTCTCCACTTGGCTAATACCCAATTCATTAGTATTGGTAGTGCCAGACGGCAACTCAACTTCAGGTGACAGATGGATGGTGGTGTTAAGACATACGCCTCCACCCTTCGCCCCAAATCAGTTGCAGCACCCTCTCAACCCTCTCAAGAGGCAGCTGCTTTATGCTCCAGTGAGAGCGTTTCTAAGGTTACACTACATAATAGCTTCTCTGTTTTGGAAACCTTATCAGACACTCATTCTGGTGACCCTTCAACTGAAGACAATTCTCAGACTTTAGCTAAAGGTGTCCATGTGGTAGAGGTTCACGCTGCCACACGCTCTCCAAAAAGGAAACTTAAGTCACCGAAACGGTCACAGAGACGTCTTCATGGTTCATCTGAGGCACTTGACTCAATAGATGTTCCTCCTTATAAGGCAACCATCTCTGAGGACTCATCCATAGTTTCCTCTCAATGTCACCAGAAGCGTTCTCGTGGCTCTGATGAATCTCTTGATTCAACAGAAGTTCCTCCTCGCAAGTTTTCTTCAGGACCATCAGAGGAACGTGAAGTTAATGTGGATGCCACTGATGTCGCGATTCAAAAGATTCAGTTTCTTCTCCGCTAGAACAGCAGAGTGATTCTACCACCTGTATTATGGATGTTGATGTGTCTGCCTGTGTCAGTGATACCACTGCTGCACAGGACAATACCAATGTAAATGCTTCTAAGAGTATCCCTGCTCATATACCTTCATCTTTATCAAACATATCAAATGCTTCAGGGACTCGTCTACGGGTCCCAATTACTACCCCAAGTACTACTCCTCGGGTTCGCTCTTCTAGTGGCCCAGGATTTGGTAGTGGGAATACCTCCATGAGGCTTCCCAAAAACCAAGGCCAAAGTAACACTTTTCAAGGTCCTTCAGTGGAATTGCCGTGGCTTGCGTGCTTCTTGGGAAGAACTTCGCATTCTTCTCTCTAGTTTCTCTCCTGCATGTGTTTCTCTTCAAGAGACAATGCTTGGGGACTACATTCCTGCCAGTCCTCCAGCATATTCTGCATTTTATTCAAATTCATTTGAAGGGCAGGGTCACCATGGTGGCTCTACCATCCTAGTTCGTCGAGATATTCCATGCACGAGCCTGGAGCTTGACACACCGCTCCAGGCTGTTGCTGTTGAGGTTTTTATGGACCGCCCCTACACTTTGTGCAGTCTATACCTTCCTCCCAGTGTTACAGTAGAGAGGGGTGATCTCACCCGTCTTGTACGGGACCTTCCCTCTCCCTTTATTTTATTGGGTGATTTTAACCCCTCCGCGACTGGATAACTATGGATAGCCATTTTGTCAGTCCGGGGCTAGTCTTACTTTCCCTACTGCCTGGCCGGGCGCTTTTGGCCGATTTTTCCAAAATCGCTCTATTCCACTTACTCTGTACGTCTAAACTACGATACTGAACAACTTAAATTTGGTCTTGTTAGCACCATCAACTCTTCCTCTTTCCAATAAAACCAACCTCAGCTCTCTACAACTCTCCGTTGCCGAGAAATTAAGTGAGGAATGAAGGGTACTTTCTCGTGTGAGCGCGGCTGTGTTCGCTTACGTGTAGTGGCTCTGACGACAACTGAACGTGGCCCGCGCGGGTGGCAGTCAGTGTTGTAAGTAAGCATGGCGCAACACAGAATCGGACACGCACGAGAAATCTAATCCACATCCATCCATGTTTACAGTCAGTAACACACTGACTGACGATGGTGATTTGTAGGGATGGTGGTGAAGTATAGCCAAGTCAAAAAAAACCCGCCAAATTGGGCTCGCAAATGCCGACATTGGCAATAGCGGTGCTTCATCCCGTCCGGTCACCACATGGCAGGGGTGTAAGACACGACCCGGGCGCTTCCTGGGGCCGTCTATGACCGCGGTCCGGACGTTAAGGGTTACTGGGCGTCATCCTCTGTGGGGTGATAGTTCGATCAACCCCAGGGGTGTTTTATTAGCTTCTTTTATTGAGGATGAGAGATTAGGGGTTTTAAATACGGGAGATGTGACACATTTTAATAGCCCAACTGGGACTTTTACCGCCATTGAAATTTCCCTTTGCTCACCCAGTGCTTTGTTAGATTTTACTTGGAGAGTGTTGCCAGATTTATATGGTAGTGACCATTTTCCTATACTTTTAGAAGGTAACAAGTACGAACCACAGTCTCGTCTTCCTAGGTGGAAATTAGAGAAGGCTGACTGGCAGTTTTTTAGAGAGCTAACTTCTTCGGTCTCTTCAGTAGCCGATTTTGGTAGCTCTGATGAGGCTGTAACATATTTCACTGATGTACTCCACTCTGCCGCTCTCAACTCTATCCCTAAAACTTCTGGCTACTTTTCCAAACGTCCTGTCCCTTGGTGGTCACCAGTCTGCACCACTGCTGTGCGGGAGAAGCGCGCTGCTTTCTCTCACCTTCGTCGCAATCGTGGGGACCCAACTCTATTAGAGGACTTCCGACGGGTAAGGGCTCGGGCTAGACGAGTTTTAAAAGAGGCACGACGTGCATCTTGGAAGGCCTATGTGTCTTCAATTAATAGTAAAACTCCACTCACCCAAGTGTTCAAGAGAGTCCGTAAGATGGCGGGGAAGTTTTCTCCTAGTTCTCCACCTGTACTTAAGGTCAATGGAGTTCAGATTATGGATAGTTTGACAGTGGCCAATACCATGGCGGAGGCTTTTGCTAGAGTCTCCAGCCGTGACTCTCGACCTCTGGCTGTGAGACATGAGTTAAGAGCCAAGGAGCGTACTGCCCTGAATTTCTCAGGGAATGAGAATGAAAGTTATAACCATATATTCACCCTGAGAGACCTGCATTCTGCTTTCTCTCTCTGTGGGGACACTTCTCCTGGGCCAGACAACATCCCATATGCAATGTTGCGACACTTGGGTGAGGAGGCAATCTCATTTCTCTTAACTTTATATAACAGAATCTGGGTGGAGGGTGTCTTCCCTTCTGGGTGGAGGGTTGCTACCATCCTTCCATTCCTCAAGCCAGGCAAAGACTCTAGTGTTGCCCTCAATTACCGACCAATTGCTTTGACCTCGTGTCTATGTAAACTATTTGAGAAGATGGTGAATGTCAGACTGGTATACTTCTTGGAACGGGGTGATTTTCTGTCTCCGTCCCAGTCGGGTTTTCGTAAACATCGTTCCACTACAGATGCTCTGGTCAGGTTGGAAGCTGCTGCATGTGAGGCCTTTGCACGACATCAACACCTTGTCTGTGTATTCTTTGATTTAGAGAAAGCATATGACACTACATGGCAATATGGCATCCTGCAGGAGCTCCATGTATATGGCCTGCGAGGTCGCCTTCCACGCTTTCTTAATGAGTTTCTTAGTGGTCGCAGTTTTTCTGTAAGGGTTGGTACAGCTCTCTCAGCATCTGTTGCACAGGAGGAGGGCGTCCCTCAGGGAAGCGTCCTCAGTGTCACATTGTTTGCAGTAGCAATTAATGCCATTGCCTCATCCCTTCCGGACAGTATAGCCAACTCGATGTACGTTGATGACCTAGCAGTCTGGTTTGCTGCCTCCCATATGTCAGTGGCAGAGCGGCGCATGCAGCTTGCCCTTGACAGAGTGTCACGTTGGACTGGTTCTCATGGGTTTCGATTTTCTCCTGCCAAGACGGTTGCTATGCACTTCTGCCTCATCCGAGGTGTCCACCCTGATCCGGACTTATTCATGTATGGTCATCGGATACGCTGTGTCGAGGAGACTCGCTTTTTGGGTCTCCTTTTCGATAAACGTTTGACTTGGGTTCCCCACTTACGTACACTTAAGGTCTCTTGCCTCAAGGCTCTTAATCTGTTGAGGGTTCTGAGCCATACTACCTGGGGGGGCTGATCGGGCCACCCTCCTTCGCCTATACCGTGTTTTTATTAGGTCAAAACTTGATTATGGGTGTGAGGTGTACTCCTCTGCCACAGATGTCCGTCTCAGAGTTTTAGACCCTGTTCATAATGCTGGGATACGTCTGGCAACTGGAGCGTTCAGGTCATCACCAATCCCCAGTCTCCTGGTGGACGCTAATGAACCACCTCTAGATCTCCGTCGCCAGTCCTCAATGGTTCGTTGTTGGCATCGATTACATCGACTTCCCGACTCCCTTCCTTGCCTGAAGGTGTCATCTGATATCATGTGTAATTATTACCTTTCACATTCTCGTACACCTTGGCTCTTTGGCTTCCGGGTCAGGAAGGCTATGGAGGAGATGGGAATTGAAGATTTCCAGATTCGTCCTGTGAGGGTCCCCAGGGTGGCTCCATGGCTTCTTCCAGAAGTTTTTCCCTGCACCTGTTTTACAGACAAAAAAGAATCTCTTCCTTCTCCAGTGGCTCGTTCCCTGTTTTTAGAACATGCCTTCACTCACAGGGAGTCCCTCCCTGTGTACACAGATGGGTCAAAGTCTGATGCTGGAGTTGGTTTTGGAGTTGTCTTTCCTGACTTTTGCCGTGGTGGTAGACTTCCTTCTGTCATGTCGATTTTCACTGCTGTGCTGTCGGCCTTTTTATATGCCAACCAAGTGATTTTTACTCTCCCTCAGCCTTCTTTTACTATTTATAGTGATTCTTGTAGTGCCTTGCAGGCCTTGTGCAATTTTAACGCTCCCCATCCCCTGGTGTTGGCCATTCTTGAGTGGCTTGTCCTCCTGGGTCGTCGTGGCCGCAAAGTCACTTTCTGTTGGGTCCCGGCCCATGTGGGTGTTGATGGTAATGAGCGAGCTGATGCCCTGGCTAAGGCTGTGGTCTGCAATTCTCGGCCTCCTGCCGGGCGTCATCCTGTCCCTGCAGTGCACCTTCGACCCTATATGAGGCTCCCGCCGCGAGAGGGCTGTAAGCGCCACCCGACTAGTTTTGAGAAAAACGCGCTCAAAGTTTCCTTATGATTACACCATTGAAAACGGTCAGAAGGGGGATCTATTATATACCATTGGAATCGCCTATCCTTCTTCTTTTTGGCCATGTAATTTATATTCCTTAATATCAAGTTTTGTGCGTATGAGCACGAGTGGAAGACATGGTGGCAGAATTGGATGGGCGTGAAAGGCGTGAATGGGAGAAAAAGTGACGCTTGTCTGAAGCGGTGTATGTGTGCAGCTGCTTTCCCGCCAGCATTGTTCAACCAGTTCCTCAGAATTCCTCAGAATTCATAGTCAATGTTTCTTAAAGATTCGATCACTATAGGAAAATCTGACTTTTAGTCTCTTTTTATAACTAATATGCATTGACATTGATGTATTTATCTCTTACAAGTGTATTAGTGTCTATTCCTTATTGTTTTCAATATTGGTTTGCAATAATTAATCCATTAATATAGGGAAATTGATGGAATCACCAACGAAAACATTGGACTTTAAATCGCACGTGTGGATCATCAGCTGGCGGGAGGACGCGCGCTCATTGGCTAGAGCTATGGCCGCTCCCTATACTCTGCGCTGATTGGTGCCCGCGCTGCCTCGTCGCCTCTGGAGATAGCTCTGTCTGGCGGCGGAGCGAGAACTTCATTTTGAGCAACTTTAGGCCTTGTTGTACCCATCCAGATGGTCGATTTTGCCTATGACACCACTTCCACATGAATTCTATGCCCTTTTAGCAACCGGATCCGTGCCTAACTCAATTTTTTCAAATTTATCGCTTACATCCCTCTCGCGGCGGGAGCCTCATATAGATGCTGCCGTTCATTCCTGCTGGCAGGACAGATGGGACGCAGTCGGGGCTAACAAGCTCCGTGACATCCGCCAACGCCTTGGTTTGTGGAGCTACAGCGGCCTGTCCCGCCGGTGGGAGACGGCTCTTGTCCGTCTCCGCATTGGCCACACATTATTGACTCATGGCTTTTTAATGGACAGGATTAACCCTCCCTACTGTGATGATTGTCTGGTCCCTTTGACAGTGAGGCATATTATTGTTGAGTGTCCCAGTTTTGGGGACCTGCGTCGTAGGCACCTCTCTGAGTACCGGGTGGGTGACGGTTCTTATAGTCTCTCCCTGGTGCTCGGGGAGGAGGCTTGTAGTGTGGGAGGGAACACCCTCTCCTATGTGGAGGAGGCTGGCCTCCTCCATAAATTGTGATTTTATTATACTTATGGTTTTTAAATAATTTGATATTATTTAGTCGTGATTCTTTTTTATATATTAGTTAAGTTGACGCGTTCTTTTAGTAATGGTGTGTGTTTATAGTTTGTGTGTAATTTAGTTATGATGCGTGTCCCTTTCGGGAGTTTGTGATTTTGTTAGTTGAGGATAATAATTTTGTGTTGGGCGGTATATGACCCTAGCTGTTGCGCCGCCAGATGCCTAGTTGCATCAATAAATAAATAAATAAATGCTCCCCATATGGTACCAGAAATGCATTTAAGTATATTGAGTGCTTTTAAACATTTAGTTTTTAACTGACTGACATGGCAACCGAACGTCTGGTTTCCTCCTATGAGTGAAAATAACCCCTACACTTTTTCTAATTGAAAACTTAAAACCCCACTGTTATACCCCAATAATTATGTGGATCATTAACATCACCTTTATTTTCATACAGAGGGACAATAACCCCTATTAACCATTCCTCTGGTAAATGTCCTTTATTTATCAGAGATTCGATTAAAAAATGAAACAAAAAAGTCTAAGAATGTTTTTAGTGCACTTAACATATTCAATAAAAATGAAATTCATCGCTCTCTTTCTCTCTCTCTCTCTCACACACACACAATAAAAATGGGTACTGTAATCAATAAATATACTTTAAACGTAATTATATATATCTAGCTTGGCCTCATTAGTATTCACATACTAGATTGAGATTTCTGATTTTTTACTGTTTCATTTGCCTTGAGGTGTTTCTTCTTCTGTTGTTGGATTGATTCAACAAGTTCTGCAACTAATTCTTTTCGTTCAACTACTGTACTTTCCAAACTATTTACTTTACTTGTTAATGCTTCATTTTCTTATTCTTGGACCTTTAGAAGTTCCAAGAGGTCATTCATAGCAGGAGCATTAGATGAGCCAGCTACAGCTCCAGCATAGGATACAGTGGGAACCTGGGTAACTCCCTCCACCTTCCTCTTTGCTTCACCATAACTGACATCATGGGCCCTCATGTATGCCATTGTTTCGGTCTCCACAATCAGACTTCTGCAGATACCTGCACCTGCCTGGTGGGGGCCGCCACAATTGGCACACTTGAAAATTGTCTCTGAACATAAATTCGTCTCGTGACTTCCGGCACATTTACCACAAATGAATTCTTCTGAATCTCTAGTGAAACACCTCAATGCTGTATGTCCGAATTTTTGGCACATGAATCAATGCATGGGTTTCTGAATATAAGGTCTAACGTGAACAATTTCGTATCCAATCTTAACAGTGTCAGGTATCTGAGCTGCAGCAAAAGTCATGAAACATAAGCCAAATTTCTGTTTCTTGTTCTCTCTCGTCCTGGTCATACTTTGTACTTCCACTACGCCCTGGTCCTTCATTCCTTCAAGAATGTCTGCATCATCCAGGTCTGCCAAATCCCTATGGAATATGACGCCCTTACAGGTATTTAACTCAACTGGAATGGTGGTTTTCACATTGAAAGTATGAATCGGCGTCAGTTTAAGTAAATCCTTAACCTGGGAAAAGTTGAGCACTTTTACCAGGAGACTACCATCTCGCAATTTCTTAGCATATTCAAGACTGCCACCCACCTGACCATCAAGGACCTTTTTGATGATAAATGGGTTAACAGCCTTGAGAGATTGAGAATCATCAACACAACTTATATTTACATAACGAGCATTCTGGGAAGGAATATCAATATTATGTCGCCTTGGTGTGTCAGCCGTAGGGGTTCCATTTTTGTCTGCCGTTATCTTAGTACAGTCAGTGGTCGTCATCCCCCCTCCTTGAGGAGGAGGAAGGCTAGTCGGGGGATCAGCCATTCGGGGCATCGGACTAGGTCCGACCCCTCTCCACTCACCCTCTCCTAATTCCCTTAACTATTGTATCAACCCCCCAAAATAAGGACAATAATTTAGGGAAAAATAAAAGTAACCTCACTCAACCCTTCCTAGTGGTAGCCTGGCGGCGTACTCCAGTACCAGCTAGGAGATCGGAGTTAGTGCGGAAGGAACTTTCCCACCACCGAACCTGCCTAATGCGAGGGGTGGTGTAGTCAGAACCCACCTCCCAAGCGAATACCGTTGCTCAGAAATATGAGACAACCGTAGGCCCAAGAGGTCGCGGAAAATATGGAAGAAAAGAGAAGTTCGAGAAAAAGAGGTGCCCAAATGACACACCAGACTACTGGGCCACACTACCACAGGGATTACCCTGAGGCAGCAAGTGCTGCGGGTCTGGTGTAGGGAACAACTATCTACTAGCTAGCATGCACTACATGGTGTCCTCAAGCAAAGACAAAACACAGAAGGTGCACAACAGCATTGCAGCAAAATGCTGCAAATTTACGTTACTATTTACTTTACAAGTGCAAAGAGACAACAGAGTATTGCTGGTAAGAGGCCTCGGAAACCAAGGTAGCTCGAACGGACAATACGTGGGAAACTGTTGGTGCTATGCAAAGAACGAAGACGAGGTCTTGACTGCACAGAGTCTAGACGCATAATGGGGGAAACTAGCAGCCAAGCACTCAACCCTCCATCCTTCTCGGAAGCGGATGGGGACGGCTGGCCATTCTTTGATAATTTGTCTTGTGATTGGTCCATCATTCCCCCCCCCCCCCGCCAAGCTCTTCGGGCTCTTCGGGCTCTTCAACAGCTACATACGTAAACAAACTGAGAGCATAGCCATGGCGGGGGTGAATTCGTCTTTTTTAAAATGTAATTACTGTAACAAGGACTTCACAAGAGATTTGCGCGAGGTACGTTCTTACTGGAGGTGCTGGCTGCACCAATCACAAGACAAATTATCAAAGAATGGCCAGCCGTCCCCATCCGCTTCCTTCCTTCTCGCCACGACATCATGGAAGATGCCACACACTTCCACATTAATGAAATCTCTATAACTCCTTCAAATTTATACCCAACAGACTATTCAAGGAAACCTGGTTATCATCTGATTTATATAAAAAAATAAGATTCAGTCTTAATTAATACTCTATCACAATATTACAATATTACCATTTGGGGACGAGACAAATAACTATTGCCACATCAATACTGTTACCAAACAAATATATTTAGGAATTTTTGGGACAAGACAATCACAATTTACCACATCATAAATGTTAGCAAAGAGAAAGTAAGTTTCAGATATGCAGGAATATAACATAAGGTTAGAAAGGCAAGATTATTCCTATTTACAATATTTACAACCATATTCTTTCATTTTCCATTGCAAGCTTCAACTCCCAAGGAAAAACAACTTATGTAATTATTAGTAAAAATAATAGGAGCGTTACATTATGGTCACTGGTAATAACTGTAGCACTTGTAGACACTGGTATGCTCGTTGTAACTGGTGTGTGTAGTGTAAATGAATCAAAGATTATAAGTAAGGAATGGTATATGTAGCATAGGTATAATAAATGTGTGTACCCGTGGTAAGAAAAAGGAAGGTGGTAGCATGGGGTAGGAGGAAACAAGACAGGTAAGCGAAACAGGCCAAAAAAAAAATATATATATATAAGGAAGGTAGAGAAACACAGGTGGTATAAGTAGAAGCGTAAATTGTTATAGTAGGATTCAAATATGAAGCTAGTTTGGGCGGGGACGCTAAGGGACATCTTCAACCAACAGTGTTGTTATTTAACCCAGACAAGGCATACAATATTCCATACCTTCGTTATTTAGTATTTGAAATAGTCTTCAAATCTTCAAAATATTATTATATGTGATTAACCTTAACTATATGATGTTGTAAATGTGTTGATATTTAGGATAACAATCCTTTATGTATGGAAGTGAATCCAGTACACATGACAGTAGTATACTCTGTGTTGTTGTTATGTCTGTGGTGAAGGTGGTCAAGTCACCCCTCCCTGGTCTTAGGTCACTAACCCCTGGTAGGAAGGAAGAGGGGGAAAGGATGTCTATAGGTGCGGTTCAACACCTCATGCGTTCATTCATGATTCCATATTCGTAAATAATTTATGTCAGATATGTGGTATTGAGCATTTTTTTTTAAGTATTTGTATATAATTAATTATATATGGATATGAGTGTTCCGTTTTTATCATATTAGAGTAACAAAGAAATAAATTAACACTGACAACACTGTAAATCGACCCACCTGTCACATCTCACCCCACCACTGAACACCATAACCTCTCATGACCATATGACTAACAGTCTCACCTGTATTCTTGCCTGTACTCAAAACAAGTTATAAATAATATAAGGGATATTATTTACAATACACACACATGCAAAGTGTGTGGGTGTGCGTGTTCTGTCTTCCCGACAACCAAGCACAGCAAACATGTGTTTGACGTCAAATCCCAGGGGTACAGTAACTCTAACACCTGAGCAGAGTAGAGACATGGCAAGGCTGTCGAATAGGAAGGTTACCGCCCAAACTAACTTCATATTTTAATCAGACTTTTTTTATAGTGTCCAGTTAATCCGAGGGGCGTAAGAGTGGAAAAAAAGGTGGAGGAGAGTATTGGGGCTGGTGAGAAACCAGGGTGTTAGCGGTGGTGACAGGGGAGTGAGAAAAATAGGGATACGAGGAAAGGTGGGGGTAACCAAGGGCAGCGTGGAAGTGAGTTTGGTCTGGGTGGTAGCATGTGGAGAGAATAGGGAGCGTGCAAAATATATAAAAGAATAAAAATTAAAAACATTGAACTACTTAAAAAGCCATAACTATAATAAAATTCACAATTTGTGAAGGGGGCCAGCCTCCTCCACATAGGAGAGGGTGTTCTCTCCCACACCGACAAGCCTCCTCCCTGAGCACCTGGGAGAGACTGAAAGAACCGACACCCATCCGGTACTCAGAGAAGTGCCACGACAAACACCCCAAGGCTGGGACATTCGACAATAAGATCCCGCACTGTCAGAGGGACCAGATAATCATCACAGTAGGGAGGGTGAGCCTTCTCCATTAAAAACCCATGAGTCAATCGTGTGTGGCCAATGCGGAGACGATCATGAGCCGCCTCCCACCGGTGGGACAGGCTGCTGTAGCTCCATTAACCCAGGCACTGGCGGATGCTGCGGAGCTTGTTAGCCAAGATAGCATCCCATAATGTCCTGCCAGCAGGAAGGAACGGTATCATCTATGTTGGGTCGAAGGTCCACTGCAGGTATGGGATGTCGCCTAGCAGAAGGCCGAGAATGCCGAAGCCAGGGCGTCAGCCTACTCATTCCAATCGACACCCACATGAATCGGGACCCAACAAAATGTAACACTGCGGCCACGACTACCCTGGAGGACAAGCCCCTCGAGAATGGGCAATACTAGGGGATGGACAGGGTTAAAATTGTCCAAGGCCTGCAAGACACTACATCAATAGCAAAATATTGTAAAAGTAGGCTGTGGGAGAGTAAAAATCACTTGGGGGGCATTTAAATCGGCTCGGCAATAGAATCCATCAGTGTACACAGGAGGTACTCAGCTGCTACTCACTATACAAAGTAATAACGTGAACATGTTAGTAAACCAGATTGTAATTAGTTTATGTTTTCAATATGTCTAATGAGACAAATATGTCCACGACGATACGAGGTTTGGACAACTAACAACACTCATACCTTGAAAATCGTGTGAATTGAAGTATAGCCATCTGTGAGTAGAAGTGGAAAGCATTTACGATCGGGAAGAGTGTCCAATATCTGACCAACTGCCATACCATAATTCCATAGGAGCTCGTTCTCTGCTGTAAGGACATTGAATATCAATTTATGTGTGATTTCAAATCAAAACAAATCGACATCGCATGAAAACGAAATATGGAACTGAAATAGGAATTTTAAATGACCGTGAAAATGCCATTGCTTATATATACTGTACAATATATTTTTATCATAAGGCCTCAACACGTGTGTCTCACAGTATCAAGTCCGGTCTATATAGTAAGCATGGATGGAAAATTAATATATGCAGGTCACAGGGTGTCTCATAGTGTGGTGTCTCGAAACCACCACAACGACAATTCACAGTTCAGTTCAGTTACTTCATCCAAAATCTCTTGAAACAATCGGGCTAGTGAAGCTTCGACTCAAGAGTATTTAAGAACCGGAAATCTGGGAAAATGCAGCATCGCCGTGAGGAAGTTGCACCACAATGTAACACATCTGTGGTGTGGTGCTATCAATAAGTCACATCAGTTTGCACTGTAGTAGGTATATGTTGGGGAGCGTCAACCTCTGGCTGCCAATTGCAGGGTAAATAAACTCCCCATTAATCTGAACTCTGTCTTAAGTGATGGGGATCCTGGTGTGACTGCTTAGAGAGTTGTGACTTAGATTTTATTTTTATCTATGTATTAGATGGGTTTTAATTTTTATTATACTTATTTGGCCTGACGATTCAATCTCACAAATGAATTACCACGACACAAATGAATTACCACGACACAAATGAATCACCTGTCAACACCTCAGCCAACCGCCAACTGTCGTCCGTCCTCCCAGCCAACGCCAACCTCCATCATATACCTCTCAACTCCATCTTTCCACCACACTCTCAGTATGAAGCTGCAACTCAGTCCATCCACATCACCATAGAACCGTACTCTGCTATACATTCAGCAACATCATTTAAATACCCATACGCTCCACATGACCAAAGACCCACATTGGGATATTATTTTTTACACTCACCAGCACACCCACATCAACACTACATTGCACACGTACCCATCCATTCATCAATTTACCACACCATATTACATCACATACACTTGCAAAAAGTTCATCCACATTTTTTTTAAATATATATATATATATATATATATATATATATATATATATATATATATATATATATATATATATATATATATATATATATATATATATATATATATATATATATATATATATATATATATATATATATATATATATATATATATATATATATATATATATATATATATACAGGGTGTCCGGAAATTTTTACCCGAAAATTTGGCATATGTATGCTTTATTAATTCTGAAAAGAAAATACTCTATTGATGTGATCTTTTTTTTTCTTAGTTTAGCGGTAATTGAGACATTTAATTAAGGGGGGGTGGGAGTTGGGGACAGGCTTGGGGGGGTGCGGGAATATGGGGACAGGCTTGGGGTGGGTAGAAAGCCTGTCCCCCTATTCCTGCTACCCCCAAAACCCCCCAAGCCTGTTCCCCCTACTCCACCAAGCACCAAAACAAAAACCCCAAGCCTGTCCCCCTATTCCTACACCCCTTTAAATGTGTGATATTTGAACGGGGGGCATGCATATGCCAAATTTTCGGGTAAAAAATTCCGGACACCCTGTATATATATATCTATCTATCTATCTATAGCTCTGACGCCTCGTTCCCTCCGGGAACTCCCCCGAAGGGGGTGGCCACGGCAGAAAAGTCTCCAGTCTTCCCTGTTCAAACACTCCCTCCTTACTTGGTCCAGCCCTCCCCTCCCCCTCACGCCTCTCTCCTTCACATACTCTTCCACTCTGTTCTGCCATCTTACTGGTGGTCTGCCTCTCACACCACATCCCTCAACTTCACTTCCATACACCTTCTTTACAAACTCCTCACCTTGCATTCTCTCTACATGTCCAAACCACCTCAAAGTATTACGTTTCACTCTCTCAACCACTCCACACTCAATACCAATTGCCTTCTCACTCATACCACATCTCTTATACACACTCTCATTACTTTCTCCATCCCACATTGTCAGTCCACATGCACCTCTCAGATAACTCATTTCCACAGCACCTATTCTTGACTGATGAGCCCTACTCCATGTCCAGGTCTCCGACGCATACGTCAGTGTTGGCAAGATTATACTGTTCCTCAGTCCCCTTTTCACTTCCATACTCACACTTCTACCTTTCATTATCCTCCCCAGTGATCCTATGACCTGTCTACCCTTCACTGCTCTCTCCCTAATTTCTCCTTCCATACTTCCATGTTTACACATAACTGTCCCCAGGTACTTAAACTCCTTCACTTCCTCCATCCTCTCACCCCTCAGAGTTATCTCACACTTCGTCCCAGTTGGTACTTCCACTCTGTAAGGTGTAGCAAAGTCAATCACTTCCGTTTCTGCTCTCTCAAACACCATCACTTTACTTTTACCCACATTCACCTTCAGTTTCCTTCGCTTACATACAGACTGAAATTCGTCCACCACTCTCTGCAACTCCCTTTCACTCTCAGCCATCAGCACAGTGTCATCAGCAAACAAACTTGCCGCCAAGGACCAATTTACTTTATTCAGCCTCAACTTCACCCCCAGACCATTCACTTTGGCTTTCATCTCTCTCATACACCCATCCATATATATATTAAACAACCATGGTGACATAACACATCCCTGTCTCAGCCCTACACTAATATTAAAACTCTCACTCAGATCACCCTCTACCCGCACACATGCTTTTGCATCTGCATAAAAAGCCTCAATACCTTTCAGTAGAGATCCCCCAACACCATATATTCTCAACACCTCTGACATAGCTCTCCTATCAACCCTATCGTATGCCTTCTCCAAGTCCATGAAGGCAGCATACAACTTCTTACCCTTCCCTATATATTTCTCCACTATCGATTTTAGCGCAAATATCTGGTCCACACATCCTCTACCCTTTCTGAACCCTCCCTGTTCCTCACCAACTTTATTCTCTGTCACTTCCATCAGTCTCTCAGTTAGAACCTTTCCATACACCTTCCCCGGTACACTAAGAAGGCTTATTCCCCTATAACTACCACACTCCTCCTTACTCCCCTTCCCCTTATACAACGGTACAATAGTAGCCCTCCTCCAATCCTCTGGCACCTCTCCCTGCCTCCAAACCAATGTACATATAAGCAACATCCACTCCACCACTACCTCCCCCCCATACTTTAACATTTCAGCAGTTATCCCATCTACCCCCGGTGCCTTTCCCATCTTCAACTTTCCTATTGCTTTCCTAATCTCTTCCCTTCCTAATTCTCCCTGAGCATCCTGTCGTCTACTACCTGCCCCCATCCCCATGCATGTCACCACTGCCTCCCCTCCTGTCCCCTCATTCATCAAACGATCAAAATGCCTCTTCCACACTTCTCTCACTTCCTCACTTCTACTCACCGTAACTCCATCCTCTCTCTTCATTCTCACGCTACAAGACTTTCCTTCTCCTCTCTCTTTTTTTACCTCCTTCCAAAATAATTTCTTGTTCTCTCTAAACTTTTCACTTAGTTTCCTACCAAATTCCTCATCCACTCTCCTTTTACTCTCACTCACCATCCTCTTCACTTGTCTCTTACATGCATTATAATCTCTCTTCCATCTCTCTCTCACTTCTTCAGTCACATTCCTTTGCAATGTTCTCCTATATGCTTTCCTTTTCTCATCTACAGCATCTTTCATTTCTTCCGTCCACCATGCACTCCCTTTCTTGCCCCTCTTCTGTGTCTTATATCCCACAACCCCTGCTGCTGTCTTCATCACTATATTCTTGAACATCTCATACGCATCATTCACTCCCACTCCCTCCCCCATACTCAGCCTTACATCCTCCAGCATCTCACCCACCCTCCTCTTATAAACCTCTCCGTACTCAACATCATTCAATCTTCCATTTGCTACCTCCCTTTCATTCCCCCCTCTATCCTTCCTACCATACTCCCACTTTGCCCGGACCCTAATTCTCGCCAACACCGCATAGTGGTCAGAGCACTGGAACATGCCTCTTACCACTCTTGCATCCAACACATCTTTTCTCAGTCTTTCATCCACAGCTACATAATCAATCAGACTCATTTGCTCACCTCTTTCATCTCTCCTCTTCCAAGTGTACCTGTGGATCAGTTTGTGCTCGAAGCAGGTGTTGGCGAGGAACAACCCTGCCTCGGCACACAGATCCACCAGGCACTCACCATTCTCATTTATTCCATTCACACCCCACTTGCCTACTACATTTCCTCTTCTCTCATTCCCTACTTTCCCATTCATGTCTCCTATCATCACTATCCTCCTCCCACTCTCAAATATCCTCAGGCAGTCAATCAAATCATTCCAGAACTCTCTCATTTTCTCCTTTCCTACTTTGGTCTGCGCATTTACCGGAGCATATGCGCAGACCCAAGCATACTTAACAATCCCAATCTTTCCAGTCATCCATACTATTCTTGTACCCTTCCTTCCATGCCCATCTATTCCTTTCCACACCCTCCCAGACACCAACAATGCACATCCTTCTTTTCCCCTCCCTTTACTCTTTTCATCCATACCTGTCCATGCTACACCTCCTTCCATTCCTTCCCACAACACACTCTTCCCTCCATCCCCACTCTCTTCCAAACCCCATCCTTTCACATGTGTCTCTGTTATTCCACATACATCTATCCTACTCCTCCTCGTACACTCTACTATCTCTCTCCTTTTCACTTCATTCGTCATTCCATTCACATTAATTCCAACTACTCTCAAGCATTCTTCCCCTCCCTTGTCCCCTACAGGACAGACCGGAGACCCCTCCCCGCCACTAGCCGCAGCCGTCCTCCCCCCCATTGGGGGGCCGCTGGTGGCTGGCAAGGCCAACGCAGCGCTCATTCCCGGAGGGACACGGGCCACCAGCATTGTCAGAAATTAAAAACACCACAGCAATACATAAAATAAAAGAAAACTACAAACAACCACTTAAAATATATACAATACAAAAAAAAATACAAATTTTTTTAAAACCTATATGTGGGGAACCTAAACTGTCCCCAAACCGCCTCCCCCTTTATCTTCACCTCCAAGTTACAATAAAATAAAATTAAAATTAGGGAGGTGTCACCCGAGGTTACCGCGTGGAGGCGGGGTGAGACTTACCTACCCTTCCTGGGGAAGGGTAGGTCACCGAGGTGTTTTGAAATTTTCCCAATTACTGATGTTAGCTTGTGCCCAGTGGCCGCACCTCTTAACCTCATTGGTTACGATATTGCCACTGCGCAAATATATACTATATATATACTATAAATTCGTAAACTGGGCATGCAAGCCAGGCCTGCCTGCATCCTTGATGCTTGAGACCATAGAGTCTATGTTGAGAAAGCCATATAAATGTTTGGTTGTTTTAAGCTGATAATTAAAAAAACACATATCCACCAAAAATAAAATTAGACCGAGGACATTCCCGGGACTTCACTAGTCAGAATGGTGTATCATAAGTAAAAAAATAAAAAAACAAAAACAATTGTACCAGGGATTCGACCCTGGGATCTTTCGGATAAGCCTTCGGCTTGGGCTGCAGGGTAGGGCTGGGCAGAATTAGGTTTTGGAACCGGTTCCAAAGGTTCCAGCAAGGTAGTCTTAGAACCTGTACCAATTTCGGGAACCGGTTCGACCTCTAATGATTACCTACGAATATGATTAACTGTATGAGTAGTGAAAACTTAAAGTTAGACTGAGAAAAATAATATAGTAAAATATGACACGAGAATTCCCTTCATATGAGCTGCAGTATGACACTTTTTACGTAGCTTTTATTTGGGTTCAGCGCTCATTGGCTGACTGAGTGTGACGTCATGTCATGTCTGTAATATGATTGGTTAAGCTATTCGTGGCCGACAAGGCCCTCGAGACGTCACTCTCTGGTAGTGATAACATCCAGAAAGCTGCAAATAGTGGATTATTTCAACATAAATCTATCAATGATCACCATATCAACTGGGCTGGTTCAAAAGGTAAAATTTTTCTATTAAATAAATGTCATCGAATCTTGTATGATTTCTAATACATATAATAAACATGTAAATATGAGCATTGATCATTTCAAGTGTGACAAAAAGTGTTGACAGATTTAGTGATAAAGAGATTCCCGCCAGATTAGTCTGGGCAGGTGAGGTGAGGTGAGGTGAAGTGAAGTGAGGTCTCTTTTAGCTCCACTCCAGGTGTATATATACTCCGACTATGTGTATATATACTCCGACTATGTGTATATATACTCCGACTGTTCACTCTGTCTGAAGATGTAATATACGAAAGTATTTAATGTCCTGTCTATGATTTCTCCTGTGGTTATTTTATATATATATATATATATATATATATATATATATATATATATATATATATATATATATATATATACTAGCAGGGATACCCGACGTTGTCCGGGGATCTATCTATCAATCTATCTATATCTATCTATCTATATATATATATATCTATATCTATCTATCTATCTATCTCTATATACTATCTCTCTATCTCTATCTATCTATCTATATCTCTCTATCTCTCTATATATATATCTATATATCTATCTATATCTATCTATCTATCTCTATCTATATATCTATCTATATATCTATCTATCTATATCTCTCTATCTATCTATCTCTCTCTCTATATCTATCTCTATCTATCTATCTATTTATCTATTTTCTAACTATATCTATCTATGGGGATCCTGGTGTGACTGCTTAGAGAGTTGTGACTCAGATTTTATTTTTATCTATGTATTAGATGGGTTTTAATTTTTATTATACTTATTTGGCCTGACGATTCAATCTCACAATGAGATTGAAAAACGGTAATCATCTACGGTGGTTTCGGAGCTACCTCAGTAACAGGAGCTCCCGTGTGTTTTTCAGTGGTTTGCTCAGTCCTTTGCACAGTTTTCATCTTGGTACGCCTCAAGGGGGTGTTCTCAGCCCAATGTTGTTTAATATTCTGATGCATCGGGTGCTCACTTCTCTCCCTGATTTTCCTGGAACTACAATTACGTGCTATGCTGATGATATCTGTATTTATTCTATCTCCAGCGGTTTCTTGACTCCTTCTCTGTGGCCTCCTCTCACTGTGGCATTATTGTCCCATCAGATAAGAGCAGAATATACACCTGCGGCCTTCCTCAAGCTCGACCAGTGTTCAATATTGGAGGGACTGTCATTCCCATGTGTTCCCAGTACCGCTACTTGGGAGCACCAGTCAATATTTGGTCGATTCAATAGCTCTCTAACAACTCCTTGGGCATCTCCATCCTAGTAGCCAGGACCATCTATATTAATTTTATCCGTTCAGTTGTTGATTACCTCTCCCCTGCTCCAATTCAACTTAACAGAGCTACTCTTGAAACTTTAGAGACATTTCTGAATAGAGCAATGAGAATTATTCTCGGTTGTCCAATGTCGACCAGGATAGTGAACATGCAGGGTGAGATGCATCTTTCCCCATTAGTGGAGAGAATTTATTCAAATGTTACTTGCTTCACTGTCAAGTGCCTCCATTTCCCACATCTTTCACCCCATTACTCTCAGTTAGTCAGGACTTCTCTTAGACTAAACTACACGGTCCCTCCCATACTGCCTGATGGACGTACTCTTATAAGGTCTGTTTCCTCTATGCTCCGTAGTCTTAATATAGATATAATGGTTGCTGACATCCCCCCAGAGCCCTCTCTATGGATGCTACCAACACCTGATGTGAGCTTCACACCTACTTCCAAGCGGCAGTTGGCTCAGGAATACATAGAAATAGTGACGTCCTCCATCACAGATCCATACTGCCTCTACACTGATGGCTCATTGCAAATGGATGGTGCAGCAGGTTGTGCCGTTTTCTCACCTGATATGGAGTCACCTCCAGGGGGCTGGGTTGGCCGTCGTCTCTGAAACTACTCCAGCTCAACATTGTGTGAACTGTATGCCATTCTGGATGCTGTTAGTCTTGTTTGTCTAAGTGGAGTGAGTGCTGCCATTTGTTGTGACTCCAAACCTACCTTTCATTCCCTCACCAGCGCACACACTCTGCGGTTGTTCAGCAGATTTTATCGTTCTTGTCCTTATTACGTCATCGTAACTTGACTGTCAAATTCTTATGGGTACCATCCCATGTACGTTTGCGTCACAATGGTACAGTTGACAGACTCGCAAAGGAAGCCTGCCATCTGCCTCCCCGTGGTGTTGGACGTCCTCTCTCCCTGACATGCTATCTCTCTAGAGTCCGCTCCACCGCTCTCCTTCCTGTACGGCGATGCAGGGATGCAGAGAGGCCATTCAGCATCTCCATCACCCATTACTAGTCTGTCTGCCACCACATATATTCCTACCGTCGTCGAGGCCTCATGGTTCGGAGGTACGATGTAGTCTCTGCTCGTTTGAGGCTTGGCTACCAGCCACCATGGCAGGTTGCTGGGTGCAGGGTGAGCCTCCCTTCACTGAGTGTCGCTTGTGTCGAGCGCCTCATGCTAACACCAGAGAAAACTATTGCCTGGCCTGCCCCACTGTCCGACACTTATTGCCCCAGGGCCTGCCGCTTGATGTGGTTTGTCGACACCTGCTGAACCATCAGGTTTTGGAGGAACTTCTCTTACACCACCCTCGTTTTGGTGGATTTAAGTAGGTCATAATGTAGATACTGTATTTGTTTTTATGCTTGTGTTTAATTCTGTTATGTTTTCGTGATGTGTATGTGTGTACATGTGTATGTATGGTTGTGGTCATTGAAATCTCATGTGTCCCGCCTGCCCGTATGTATTGTTGATTGACGCTACGGCGCAATTAATAATAAAAAAAAAACATCGTAACTTTATTATCATTACATGTTCTGGATAATAAAGTCACTTATAGTTACTTTACGTAAAGTATAATATCTCTAGAGTAGAGTCAGCATTGTAATTGTCATTGTAATATGCTTATTTTTTATGTGAAGATGACGATTTTCGACCATTAATAATACCTTCCAGAAATAATTTACTTAGTATTATGGATAGTTGTAACTTAGTTGTGTGTCGATAATTGTCGTATTAGTTTCCTTTCAGAACCGACGAAGGGTAATTTCATAGTGAACCTTCACAGCTTCCAGTGTTTACATTACTATTTGGTCACTGACATATTAAGCAAAGATGGCAACATAAATTATCACTAGTCGAGAGTGTGTTAGGTGCCGTCCCTCTACACACACACACACACACACACACACACACACACACACACACACACCTTTATTGCCTGCGTCAACCTGACATTTACTAAGCCAGATTCATTCATGGATATGGCTTATCTATCAACTTATTATAATCATGATAGCTGTACTACGGCCTAAGCTGATAAATAAATTACGTTATATTTTGCACATGCGGTAATTTAGAAATATAGCCAACATAGGCCTATAGAGTGCAAGTCAATCTAAATATACGTTATAAAATTAACTGAGAATATTAAACTTTCTTCAGTCGAAAACCATCTATGTGTTGGTTTTCACTAGACTAGACGATGATTCTCCTTTGCACCACAATATTGTGGTTAAAAAGTAATGTTTATTTTGCAATTGTATTTATACCATTAGTTTATATTATGTCAGTGTTGTCTTATTGCTTTCACTACCCTCCCCCTTCTACAACCTTCTGCTTCCCTATACCACCTCACCACTCCCATCCACCACATTACACCCCTCGATCCCCAGCACCCTACCCTAAATTCATATTGGCAAGTGTTTCGGGTAAGTAATCGAAACTGTTGGTTCACACCTTGTGGGGTACACACAACGCTGAGTGATGAACGCGGCAGTGGAGGAGACTGTACATCCATGAATTACTACTCATTACCAGTATCATAGTAATTTTTAGCTTGTGAAAAACTTCAAGTATGCGTGGTCGCATAAATTGCCGATTAATTCTAGAAAAATATCATCTTAATATCTGTAATATCTAAATCAGATATTATAATTATATATAATGGTCTACACCTGATATTTCGAATAAACTCATAATGAACTTCTATATTTTGAATAAAGACCTACCTGTAGGTGTATGATAGAGAGAGGAGGTTTCAGCTTGGATAGCACAAACAGTCAAGACTTTCAGCGCCATTAAAACAATAGCTTCCATTGTCAGTTTTCCCAAACGGTATTCGAGTCTCTGTTAAAAAGGATTTAACAATAAATGGAAGTAATGGATAATTTGGGCAAGCAGTGAAAGTGAGAAGTGTGGTAGAAAAACAAAGTCTTTATGTGAGGAAGTCGTGATTAAATGATGTAACAGTGAATATTTTTGAAAATAATTAGTGAAAGGTAAAATAGATAAGGTGTAATGCCAGGTTTAAATCTAAGAATAAAAGAGACGTGTAGCCCATGTTCAGAGACTGCCTAGTGTGTGCGATCGGTGGCTGTAAACTTACCTATAGTGGATGCTATATAGTTAGTCAATAGTGAAGTACTGTCAACCCAGATTTGTGTTTCTTTGAAATCCTACAAGCCCCAGCCCTTTCTCTATCCCCCTCCCCTTTCCCATTGTTTGTAACACTGGTGTCAGGAGTGGGATACTGTGTCACGGTGTTGGACAAGAGGCCTAGTGAATGTAGTGCACTATGAGGAATGGCAAGGATTCTCAATAACGACTTGTCATGGTGTTGCTGCTTTGGATTTTGCATCGGTCTCTGGCTGTGACCAATTGGTTGTTTGTCCAACCCATGTGAGAGGTGGAACTCTTGACCTCGTGAAGACTGATGTTCCGTATCTGGTGGAAGTAGCTGTGGTCACACCAATTGGACGTTCAGATAATTCTTCTATCTCTGAAGGTTTCCACTGCCCAAACTGTTCCGAACCTGTGTGTGAGGAGGGAAGTGCTTCTGAAAAATTGTGTTAATTGGGATGCAGTTTGTTGTGCGGTGCGTGGGTTTCCATGGCATTTAATGTATGTTGCTGATAATCCAGTAGAATTGCTGAATCAGCATTTGTCTAAGGTAATAGAGCAATATGTGTCTAAGAAGATCATTCGTGTGGACAATAGTGATAAACTTTGGTTTAGTGATGAGTGTAGGACCGCATTTGATCTTAAGCAGGGTGTCTATCGTAGGTGGACACGTGATCGTTGCAGAGTAAGGTGGAATGAGTTTATTGAGTGCCAAAGTATGCCTAATGGTTTCTATGCGGAGGCAGATCAACAGTTCAATATTGGAGCCAGGAATGTGTTGCTGAATGCTCGGAGCCCACATAAAGGGTGGTCTACCTTGAAGAGTGCTGTATTTGGTTCTGACTCTGCACTCCTCCCGTTGGTTGGTGATGGTGGTAGACTGGTTTATGAGCCCTTCGGAAAAGCTGCATTGCTTGCAGCTCACTTTGATAGTAAACTGTCTAGGGAGTCTGTAAAGTTGCCCTTCACATGTCACCCCTGTCCGTTAGGCTGGTCTCTCCTCATTTGCCTTTAGGTCAAGGGAAGTTAAAAAAACTCCTTCATTAGTTGGACTCTTATGGTGGTATTGACCCCATGGGAATATTTCGTCTGTTCTTTAAACAGACGGCTGATGTCCTAGCTCCCCGCCTCAGTGTTGTCTTCAGGAGACTACTTCGTCTTGGTAGTTTTCCTGAATGTTGCAGGTCTGCTAATGTTACCCCAATTCTCAAGGGCTCTCCTTCATCTTCAGTTGGCGATTACAGGCCCATTTCCATCACTCCTGTATTGTATAAGGTGTTTGAGAGGCTGGTGGCTGTGCGTATAAGTAACTTCATGGAACATAATGGTATACTCCCATCCTCACAGTGTATTTGTGTATCTCTCATGTACTGCAGAATGCTTTGGAGTTGGGTCGTGAGGCTTGACTTGTGCAACTTGACGTTTCTGCCGTGTTTGATAAGGTAAACCATCTGGGTATTCTCTACAGACTTCACTCTGTTGGTGTTGGCGGTTCAGTCCTGTCTGTCTTGTCGTAATTCCTCACTGCTCAATCCCAGTATGGATGGTGTGTGGAGTGAAAAAGTTGAATTAGTGTCTGGGGTGCCCCAAAGTAGTGTCTTAGGACCGTTGTTGTTCCTATTGTATATCTCAGATATCTTTAACATCTTGGAGAATGACTTTTATGGTTATGCTGATGACTCCACTCTCATTGCTGTTGTGCTGACCCCTGGTGCCAGGATTTCGGTTGCTCAGTGATTGTATCGTGATCTGGATATGATTAGTGATTGGTGCAGGTTGTGGGGTATGAGATTGAATGCTGGCAAAACTAGGACAATGGTCGTCTCTAGGTCTCACACGGTGTATCGCAACCCTTGATTCTTGATGGACCTTAATGGAGGGGTCTGAGAATTTGGTTATTCTGGGAGTTACATTTGATGCCAAACTGACTTTTGAGAGGCATGTTCGGTCAATCTCAAGGTCTGTCTACCTGAAGTTAGATATAATGCGTAGAGCTTGGCGTGTGTTTGGAGATCACTCATTGTTACTGTGGTGTTACAATTCCTTTGTGTTGCCTCTGTTAGAATACTGTTCTCCAGTATGGTGTTCAGCAGCTGATTGCCATCTCAAGTTGCCAACTAGTGCTAATTTTCTTACCGGCAGTTTACTTGATTGTGATCTGAATCACCGTCGTTCTGTTGCATCATTGTGCATGCTCTTCAAGATCATAAGTATGTGCTGCATCCTCTTAACTCCTCTCTGCCTCCTCTGTTAGTTCCTGCTCGGGACACGGTTTTGAGAGATCATGCCTGCAGCGCAATCATGTGGTTACACTTTATTCACCGGTAGACGACAGCAGGATGAGAACTGGAGGCATCTCCCGGCCGCATATTAGTCAAGTCTGGAAGAGTATACTTCATAGGGAAAATTAGAGCCAATCAGAGCTCGAGCTGGCTGTCTGAGCCAATCAGCGCGTCATATGGTCAGAAACATGTATGTTCTTTTGTGTGTGTGTGTGTGTGTACGTGTGGACGAGCAGCTGTGTGGGTGGTAGTAGACCCAGGTGTGTGTGTATGGGTGTGTGTGAGTGTATGTGTGTGTGTGGATGAGCAGCTGCGTGGGTAGTAGGCCAGGTGTTTGTGTCCAGTCTCGTATCCCCCGGGTTGACCATTAACCCAGAGTGATAGTATCAGCCATTGTAAGTATATGACCCTTTTGCCTTAAACCTGGCTTAATCACCTGTGTGTACCACCGTACAACCGTACAACAACTGCAGTGTATATATGTGTCGATTTTTATCTCGTTTTAACACCACACCACACATTTAGATATTTTTTCAGGACTTGTTTTTGTTTTTCAAATTATATATAATGAATACATTTATGTAAGGTAATGTTGTTCACAATTACTGTATATGGGTATTGATTAAGTTACAAATATATAATAATAGCAGTATGTGGCATTTCATACTTCACATTATTACCAGCTGTGTGGCCCTATACCCTACACCATTTAGGACTCAACGAATTTCGTCAGGCAACTGTACCATAATAGCTGCAGTATTTGGGAATTACCCTCACTTCTCTTCCTCTGTGGCTGAATACGAGTTCAGAAGTCGTGACGTGTGTGTATGGGTCTGTGAAGCAGTTGACCTGGGCCACGGTGATGGGCTTGATGAAGTCTATGTCCAATGTTGGAACATTACCCGTAAATGGCAATTATTGTGTAAGTTAACCTAAACACACAGATAGTAGTGTTATGCATTTATGGAACTACGTGTTTCCATCTTCCTTTAAGATATCTACATATTCTGGGATCACGTGTATTAAGTTAATTATTTGCATTTATATATCACCCTTAACTGGAACCGCCTTGACGTGGTGGGGGGGCTTGCGTGTTTCTGAGCTAGACTAGAGGGGGCTCCGCCCCTGCTCTGCCCCGATTTCGGGGAAAGAGACCAGACTAAATGGTTCCCATGCATTACCCCATAGGGGGGTATTGCCTGTAGTAATATGGGAAATACTTTAAGGGTTTGGGCGCCCCTTCGGCTCCAACCACTAGCTTTTAATTATTCAACTGTTCCTTTTTCCTTTTTATTCATTTATGCTTGCTGTCACACCTCTCTATCACCTTTTTTTTCTGGCGCTATAGGACCTCGATGTTGGAGCTCATAATATCCATCAACCAACCTATTTGTATCTATAGATGGAATACCAAAGTCACTACTATTTCCAGTAAAAGGAAAGTGTTTCAGCTCAGCTTATTTATATAACATACCTTAATTGTTAGGAATAAGTTATTGCTACATGGCCATTACACAAGTGCCGTATATATTCAGGTACTACCTCCACATTCCACACTGACATCAGACACACCCTCGCCACACACTACGACACTTTTTCTTTCACAGCTGTACCAGCTATAAGTGTCGGCTATAGTACAAGGGAGACCAGAAACCCATATGGTGTGTTCTATTGTTCTCACTAGAGACCCTATATAGAGAGACTGGACACCTAAATTTTGTGCTACTCGCTGATTGGCTGAATATATAGGCCGCCATGTTTGATACTGTTGTCTTCAGTGTTGCCAGGTCTGTTTGGCAGTGCTAGACGAAATTTCCCTATAACTTCAACATCAGAATTTCCCTTTTTACCTCAATTATTCCCTGTTTACTCTGATACCCTGTTTACTCTTTGGTATTTCGTCTGATAGAAAATTCCCTGTTTACTCTTGAACAATCTTTAATTATAATCTCCATGTGTGGACTTCCAATATTCCCTAAAACAGAACTTCCCTGCACCTGGCAACACTGGTTGTCTTTCAGTCAACCGCCTTGGTTTAGTAGCGTCGTCTGGCAACTCGTCACGTCCTATTATGTGCTTTAAATAACGCATACATGACGTATAATAGTATTTATAACTTCAGGGATCTTATAGAATTAAAAAATATATACCTGTATATCGAAAGAATGCAACTTTCGTCAATATTTTGCCCACGAATGTCAACAATAGATTACTAACTGGTAGTATCTGGCATCTTACATTTTTCCTATACAAACTTGAGAGGTATCGCGGAAAACTAGATAAAAAAAACAAAGATGACGGTGTCCAGTCTCTCTATATAGGGTCTCTAGTTCTCACCAAGCACGTGTGAAGCCCTATGGAAAGTATATGGTGTTCGGGAAACCAATATCTGCCTGGGAGAGATTTGTGTTCAGAGAATGGCTATTAGGTACGACTATACCTTAACCTAACGTCGTGTTTTTGTTGTCCAAGCGTCGGTTTGGGGTGCCAAGCATGCTTGGAGCAAGCACTAATTTAACGACAAATACAGACATAATACGTGGAGCCGAACAACTGTCTTGCCGAAGGTACCTAACCAAAATAATAGCAAAAAAACTATCATTTGACGGAATCGTCATATCATAGGAAAACAATAAAAGGGTTAATATTAGGAATACACTTTGGAAAGATTTAAAATACCACAGAGAAGGCCAACTGATTTCCAAATAAAATCATCACAATTATAATATAGGTACCCAGCCTCATATCTCGAGTTTAGGTGGAGGGAAAAAACAAAAACAAAATTGGACACTTTAATTATTAATGAAAACTTGATGGCTATTATACCAATCCTCACATGTTGAAATTTTACCAAAATTACATGGTTAGGTATATGTTAAGTAAAGTATCAATTAACTGACTAACCACATTTTTCTTTAATAATAAATATCATTTACATTAAGGCCACTGCAGCAGTGTAAGCGCTGGTAGAAACTTGTAAGTACTGTAGGCTACTGGTAAAATATTGCAAATTTGTTTACTTATAAATGATCCTTTAAATTTTGTCTTCCATAATAATATGTACAAAAATTATCCAAGTAGCCTATACCTCCTTAAATAATACTACATCTTATTGGATCATTATTGCTGTTTATTTGGTACTGATTGCAAGTTACATGCACTAATTAAGCCAATTTCAATTATCTGTCGGCCATATTAATTTTATCAGCTGACTACCAAGCGGCACCAACACTGCTCTGGAGCAGAGTTGCTTTAGATACGAAGACGGCTTGCTTTTAACGTCTACCGCTTGGCTAGGCTTCATATCCATTTGACTGACAAAAACTTTGGTGGAGTGTGGACGTTTTCTTGGCACTCTGTCTCCATTGTCGTTTGTATTGTTGTTTTTGCGTTCTTGTTTGTGTTGTTTGTACGTTCTTGTTTGTGTGTTGTTGTTTCTATGGTGTTGCTGGTATTATTTGTCTGTTGTGGTTTTGTGTATTGTTTTGTGATTCTGTGTGTGTGTGTCCCTGGCTAATTGAGTGTTCAGTTGTTGCTTCCCATATAGGCTTTGCCTGGTCTGATGGAGAGCGTGGATTCCTGCTTGAAGGACGACAAGTCTCCAGCTGAGGATCACTGGCCCGAGCTGCCCTCGCGTAACCATCCCCACCATCTACTCGATCACTCCGCAACTCAGGTTGCAGCCGTCCACCTCTTCCACTTCTACTAAGCGACTTGTTGATGCCTTGTCGGACTCCTCGCAGGATTCCCATGGTGTGGACTGCTTGCCTCAGGCTGCCAAGACTGCAAAGGGTGCTTCAGCTGCGCACGTCGAACCTTCTCTGCCTCATCCTGGTGTTTCTTTTTCGTATATCCAGTCCTTGCCCTCATCCAACCTTCCTGCTTTTGCCCCGAGAACTGCCTATGTGAAGCTATCCTTCCCTGGGAACCCATCTACGGACACAAAGCTACGTTGGTTGTCTGATGTCAACAGGACCTTCCAGCTGCAGCGTGAACAGGCTGAAGTCAAGATGGCTGCTGTCACCTCCCAGTTTGTCTACATCTTTAGGAAGCGGCAGGACATCAAGGTTGGTGAATTTTTGTCTCTGCCTCTCATTCTTCAAGATCACCCTAGAGGCCTCGTAAGTTTTCCAGCTGCATCCTCACCCGATTTCCTATTAATGTTAACCCGAAAATAGCCGAGGGATACCCTGATGTGTACATTGCCCGTCGTTTTCTTGAATATGGTTTCCGCATTATAGCAATTGAGATTTCCTCCTCTGTCTTCCACCGTGTGTGGTGTGGAAACTACGTAGTGTAGTGGCAGCTACTATAGCCTTAAGTTACCTCTCTTAATTGTCTATAATTTCTTAATTTGTTTCAGTCTATAATATTTTTTCTTACTTTGTAGGTTAATAGAGGTTTGAAGGAAGACTAGTGGTGATGTTTTAATCAGGCTTATTCCGAAAAAGAAGATTTTAGGGCTTTACGACTATCGACTCGTGTTGGTCATTAAACCCTACATTAAACCCCCGGGCAAGTCCGAGTCTATGCTTGCATCTAGTTTTTGGACCGCCGGTAGCGGCAAAATTCCTTGATTTCCTATATATTCACAATGCTCTCACTCTTAACCTATATAGTGTATATATATATGTATATACGGTCGTGGTCAAAAATAATCATCATGACGCAACTACAGCAGAAGGTGGCATTGTAACAGCCACAATTAGATAGTGGAGAATAGGTACCAGCCTTCGGCTTTGGCTGTAGGGGTACTGGGATCGAACCACCCCTCCCATTGGTCAATTTTATTTTCAGTATCCTTAGATTTAGTTATAAATTTAGGTGTTCAACATTTTGTGGTTTGAATTCATTCCTAAACTGGGCATGAGACCATAGAGTCAATGTTGAGACAAGCATAAATCATTGGTTGTTTTAAGCTGATAATTCAAGAAACACATATCCACCAAAAATAAAACTATACCGAAGACCTTTACGGGACTTCACCGGTCAGAATGGTGTATCATTTGTCAACATTTTTTTTTATTGAACACCCACTGGGGATTCGAACCTGCATGGAGTACTGGTATGGAAACCCCCCCAACCCCCCATTGGTCATTTAAACAAAAAATGTAGGCCGAGGATGCTTCCGAGGCTTCACCGATCAAAATGGCGTATTACTTTTTACTCTAGTTCAAACAATGCAGCCGTGCATAGCGGCTAAACAGACAGACACACACACACACACACACACACACACAGATATGGTCACATAGTTTTGTTTTTAACTAAATAATAAAGAGACGGGAGAAGGTCAAAGACAAGAACTTCACCTTGCTTTATTTTGAACGTTTCGGATATTTAAATACATCATCAACTGATGTGAAAGAACAACACAAATATAATATATATACATGAAGGTTAAAAGAGATAGGGGTATTGCATTGGTAGTTAAACATTTTATTGTGATCTATTGTGAAGGAGCATGGGACTATTTGTTAATGATATAGACATTTAATTATTCATTTACATCCTGACAGTTTTTCAATGCAGGCAAAATAACTCCTTTTACAATTATATACATAACGATTTTTATTTTCATTTCACTTACATTTTAACTGATGTAAAATATAGACTGAAATATCCTAAGAGCAGATATAAGTATTTAGAGAAAGTTAAAAAAATATGCTTTCATTTACGGTGTAGAGTACATTCAACATGTAGAGTACGATTGACACCATAATTAACGTAAGACAATAGATGATCATTATAATATTTCGACAATACCCATTTTGGCAACCACATCGTAGATGAAGTGGTTGTTCTTCCTGGTGGTCGAATGAAGCTGTTGGCGAATACTCCATCATAGTCCGTGCATGATCTCAGATGCAGGAATCTAGTTACTAGTGTCCCTTCCTTTTCCCAACGCCGAATCCAGCGATATACAGTGGAGAGGCTTGTGCCAGTCTCTGCGGCAATGTCCCTAGCTGTATAACCTGCCAACCACAGCCACATGATCCTCGTGCGGTCAGTAGTCACTGACTTGCTTTTTGCTTGATGTTCATCCATCTTGTTTCTTCTTGTGGTAGATGATTCCCTGCAGAGAAACAGGCTTGTAACATAAATTATAGGCAAATGCAGCTAGAGCTTCCATTACCTTCTAGAAAAAAAAAATCCATAGTAGTAGATTATTTTCATGTCTTTCAACACGATGCAAATTAGAAGATATTGAGAAATAATGTAGATGTGTTTGAGAATTGGGCAAAAATCATTAGCCTCACAGTAGTAAAATACACCTGGTTGAATGTGAGAATGACCTCAGGATGTAATATAATAAAATTATAGATATAAATGAATTGTTGGGCTGGTTTCATTTATAGATAAATATACGATTATTTTGGAAATGTACATTTCAGCAAGAGGGGAAAGCTAAAATAGACCCGAAAAGATTCAATAATTAGTCAATTCTGACAAATATAATGTTCCAGACAGTTAGGCAAAATATTGTTCAAGATCTGATAGATAATTAGGTAAAATGGTTTTTAAGATTTGATACTGTTAATAGAGTCTAGGGTATTAATTTTACCAACTGAATGTTACATCATAATAACAAACAGGGAACAAACAAACTTAACCTAAAATAGACATCTTCTCCCCTCCATACCTTAACACCTTTGCCCCTCAGGGAGAGCAGAAGAGACCTCACTGTCGTGTCTGATGAGACTGACTTTTCCCAGAATTCTGGCAGTTTATATACCCCTGTATGAAACCCGGTTTGTCTCGATTATAGTAAATGAAACCAAACAGTGAACCCCGAAACCAACCGCCCACAAGTGAATCCTGGTTTGAATGTACTCAGGGTAATTAAGACATTGGTTGGGGAAAAAGGGACATGACACAAGAGAGAAGTGTAATTAGCAAAATAATTATTTTTACTGCATATACTATAATTTTCCCTAGCGTAAATGAGGGTAATAGGAATATTACTTGCATGAAATGATGCTTTCAGATTTTAAGCAATTATTTACGTTAAGTATACTTGATTCCAATCAGCGAGAAGCAGTTCATCACGTCATTGTTCCATTTTTATGCTCTCCCAACACTGCTTCCCTTTTCCCAGATCACACACCCCTAACGGGAACCGCCTTGCGTGTCTCAGAGACCTAGCGAGCTAGACTAGAGGGGGCTCCAGCTCCTGCTCTTCCCAATTTCGGGGAGAGAGGGCTTTCCATTCTAGTAAGGTCGCCAGTGAGAGACTAGACTAAATTGTTCCCAAGCAATAGGCTGCCAATACGGGCCAACAGTGGCCTCAGTGTCACATTGTTTGCAGTAACAATTAATGCCATTGCCTCATCCCTTCCGGACGGTATAGCCAACTCGATGTATGTTGACACCCTAGCAGTCTGGTTTGTTGCCTCCCATATGTCAGTGGCAGAGCGGCGCATGCAGCTTGCCCTTAACAGGGTGTCACATTGGACTGGTTTTCGTAGTTTTCGATTTTCTCCTGCCAAGACAGTTGCTATGCACTTCTGCGGCATCTGTGGTGTCCACCCTGATCCGGACTTATCAATGTATGGTCATCAGATACGTTGTGTCGAGGAGACTCAATATTTGGGTATCCTTTTCGACAAACGTTTGACTTGGGTTCCCCACTTACGTACACTTAAGATCTCTTGCCTCAAGGCTCTTAATATGTTGAGGGTTCTGAGCCATACTACCTGGGGGGCTGATCGGGCCACCCTCCTTCGCCTATACCATGTTCTTATTAGGTCAAAACTCGACTATGGGTGTGAGGTGTACTCCTCTGCCACGGATGGCCATCTCCGAGTTTTGGACCCTGTTCATCATGCTGGGATACGTCTGGCGACTGGAGCCTTCAGGTCGTCCCCAATCCCCAGCCACCTCTTGATCTCCATCGCCAGTCCTTGATGGTTCGTTGTTGACATTGATTACATCGACCTCCTGACTCCCTTCACTGCTTGGCAGAATCATCTGATATCATGTCTCCGTACTATCTTTCACATTCTCGTCCACCATGGCCCCTTAGCTTCTGGGTCAGGAAGGATGTGGAGCAGATGAGGAGATATGCATTGTTGACTTCCAGATTTGTCCTATGCCGGTCACCAGGGTGGTTCCACGGCTTCTTCCAGAAGTTTTCCCCTGCACCTGCTTTTCAGACAAGAAAGAATCTCTTTCTCCTCCAGTGGCTCGGTCCCTCTTTTTAGAACATGCCTTCACTGTACACTAATGGGTCAAAGTCTGATGCTGGAGTTGGCTATGGAGTTGTCTTTGCTGACTTTGCTGTGGTGGCAGGCTCTCTTCTGTCTTGTCAATTTTTACTGCAGAGCTCTCACCCATCTTATATGCCCTCCAAGTGATTTTTACTCTCCCTCAGCCATTTTTTACTATTTTTAGCGATTCCTATAGTGCCTTGCAGGCCTTGTGCAATTTTAACTATTCCTGTCCCCTTATGTTGGCCATTCTCAAGTGGCTTGTCCTCCTGGGTCGTCGTGACCGAAAAGTCACTTTTTGTTGGTTCCCAGCCCATGTGGGTGTCGATGGGAATGAGCGAGCTGATGCCCTGACTAAGGCTGCGTTCTCCAATTCTCGGCCTTCTGCCAGGCGTCATCCTATTCCTGCAGTGGACCTTCGACCCTACATGCTACCATTTGTTCCTGCTGGCAGGACAGAAGGGGCTAACAAGCTCCGCGACATTTGACAGTGCCTTGGTTTGTAGAGCTACAACAGCCTGTCCCGCCGGTGGGAGACGGCTCTTGTCCGTCTCCGCATTGGCCACACATCATTGACTCATGACTTTTTAATGGAGAGGGCTCACCCTCCCTACTGTGATGATTGTCTGGTCCCTTTGACAGTGTGGCATATTATTGTCGAGTGTCCAAGCCTTGGGGACCTGCGTCGTTGGAACCTCTCCGAGTACCGGGTGGGTGACGGTTCTTACAAAATCTCCCAGGTGCTCGGAGAGGAGGCTTGTAGTGTGGGAGGGAAGACCCTCTCCTATGTGGAAAAGGCTGACTAGCCTCCTCCACATAGGAAAAGGGAAAAAGTTGAAGAACGTTTCATAAATTACAGCAATAAATGAAAATGACGTGAATCGATCGTTATTACATATTCAATCTCTGACTATGTGTTACCATTTATTAAACATCACATTGTTTGTTTATAAGGATTTTCTATCTCCTGAAGGCTTTCTCGGTTTCTGTATGAGACTTGGTTTCGGTGTTATTAAATTTCTGCGTTACAATCGGTTTTTTTATCACACTCGGTTTCTGTGTAGCACTCAAGAATTTGTATTAGATTGTTTCTGTGTCATATTCAGTTTCTGATTCACATTCTGTGATTGTGATAGACAATCCGAGTTGAACACAGACTGAGTGATATGAGTCATCTATATATATAAAACACTCCGTCTGTCTGTTTTTCTGTCTGTTTAGCTACTATCCACGGCCACATCGTTTGACCTAGAGTAAAAAGTTATACGTCATTTTGATCGGTGAAGACTGCGAAGTGTCCTCGGCCTACATTTTTTTTTAAATGACCAATGAAAATGTGCTTAAAAGTGTAGAAATGTGTGTGATAGAAGGGTGTTATTGCCGTTTCTACAGGCTATAATTCTGAGACGACTACCCAGGCCCATGTCAAATCCATGTATACAATTATCTTTGCTAATGCATTTAACTTTATTCGGTAAAACTATACTATGTGACAATACATCCTCCAAGGTAATCTATATCGTTATCTGTTGTGTTGTGATATGATATAACATATTTAAATCTTTTCATTCGGAAATGTTTGGAAATACTCGTTACCCACATATCCAACATTCTTGTGGAAGGGCTTTGTGGGAAAATGTATAAATTTAGCCTATTTAGTTGTGATTTTGATGACAAGCCATAGCAATAGAAAACTGAAGAGAGCCATGTTTTGCCAATACATTACTCGTATTCTAAATTTACTAAGTTTGATTTAATGTCTTTTCATTCCCTGAATTAGAGTTAATATATTTTTATTCTAAAACAAACTGGACTATATTTTACCTAAGTGTTTAACAAGGGCAAACTACCGGAATCTATCTTTGACAAGCTATCGGAACAACCAAGTCAAATTTTATTCAAATATGTTATATCCTAATATCCCAGGAAGATTGTCAGATAGATGGGGAATGGGTATTTCCAATATAATGCTTTTCCTAATGAATGAGTTTCAAAATCGTTCATAACAGAGGAAAATACATTTAAGTAGATTGTTTTTACTGCTTGCACATATGTCCATCTATCTGCATGTCTCCCTCGAGGACTACCTTGGCGACTTGGGTGAAAATTGGCACATCCAGAAATTGCGGAAAAAAACATGTTTTCCGACTTCCTCTCACGTAGTACTTCTCGGACAATAAATTAAATGCTGGCCAATGATTTGCTGCGATGCCCAGCCCCTGGTTGGCTGGGCAAAGATTCAGAAAATAAAAATATGGAGGAAAATAATAGAAGACAAATTCACAATATAAAGCGTTCGAGTGACAAACAAGTTTTAAAACATTGGATTCGGGAGAACTATTTCAGGAAAGGGACCTCTAATAGAATACCATGCTAATCTTACAAATGACTGTCTTTTGTAATTCAGTGACATACAACTTAAACTTATATACACGATCAATTTGTTCATGCAATGACCAGAATTGAACAAACTTATTGACAATGTAGGGATATTGCTTGACGCATTTTTGTTAAGATATCAAAGTAAGTTTAATATTTTATCGTGCAATGCGAATATATTGAAGGTGTGTGAAGGAAACATTTGTCCATCTTGTGTTAGTGTGGTACTCCCTTCACAAGGTCTCGAAATATTTTCTCTCTAATATTATTTCCTTGTAAGTGCTGCCTGGAAGGATTACTTTAAGGGTTTTTGCGCTCCTTAGGATCTGAGCTATTCTCTTTCCCCCACCTGTTTTTCCTTTCTTTCATTTTCTTCGCCCTTGCTATCCTTCCTGTCACCGTCTCCCTTGTAGCACGAATTCTTTCTAGCTTAACAGTCATCAGTCTTCCACCCTAGTATTCTGGAAGTGAATCACCATGCACTGACCATCTCCAATGTTGTAAGTCTTTATAAATATAAACCTTTCAAATCAATTCAGTACATAACATTATTTGAACACGCCAACATACTGTATTATATTTCGTGATCGAAGGCCTTCGACTAGCTTTCCTCCAAAACATATGCAAAGCATCCTCAAGTACCAAAATTTAGAATATATTATCGTAACGTGTGTAGCTTTGCATATGTTACAGGGAAGTAGTATAACCAGTGATTACATGAAATCAATTATATTTTCCGAAAATTACCCCTAAGTGAAACAGTCATTACGTGATCTTACTGAAAATATCCGTGATTTCATGCTACTTCCCTGTAACATATATACGTCAGCGTGTGAAAGCTTTCGTTTGTGCAGACAGTCAAAGTTGGGAGAGTCATTATGTGTCCTCGAGATCGTTCATTTAAATGAAATGGTATTGACCAATATCTTTTAACTGTGTAGGAGGAGTGCAAATTGCACAATTATATTCCGTCGGTATATTGTGTCAAAAACATTGCTCGTGTTATGGCTACTATAATCTTACCTAATCTCTCAGTATTTCTTAAGTTTCTTATTTTCATAATCCCACTCGCAAAATCGCTCACATGTGTGGGAGGTTCAACCTCCGTAACACTCAGACAAATTGGAATAAAAGGCCTTTCGTGTTATCTTTCTGATTCTTTATGGCCTTTCTTTCTTTCTTCCCCGCAAAACTGAAATGTGTCTAGACATTTCGAGCAAAATTGGATATGATTTTGGATTTTACTCAATTCTTTTGTTTCAAAGATAAGGACAATAAAGAGGACTTTCAGACAATAGCTTTCATTTATATCGAAGTTTGAATACAATCACATCACCTAAGTTTCGAGCAAATGAAACCCATTAAATGATACTAATAATCATCACACATATCATAAACTGAAAGTCGATGAACCTGCAGCAGTGCATGATCTACAGAGAGATTTACATTTCCTAACGGTGCTCTACATTTTACCAATTATATAATAATGTAATGCGTATTGTAGAACATAGCTCATTGTTTATTGGAATTCATCTTCCGCAGGTTTACCCATAATTATATGGGGTCGCTGTTTCTTACAAGACGTCTGTACAGTTCTCTGTGTTCTTCTCCCACATTATCTTGCTGTACTGTACACACTTTATCGACCACCTTCTGGGCCAACCTCCTCACTATCTATAGCCTCAATCTCCATGTCCGTCACATTTTTTATATATATATACAAAAAGATGAGAAGTAAAGGCTATGAGCCCACTCATTGTCCTCATCTGCGTAGTATTCAGTGAGTGTCCAAAATTATGTCCAATTTCGTGCGAGATGCCTAGAAACATTGCGTTTGAAGGAACATAAGTCATAGTAAGGTGGAAAGATGGATGAAGGCAGAGTGTTCCTGAATTGACCAGTTGTGTATATGAAAGATTGAAAGTACCGGTTAACTCTTGCATTAGATTAGGTTCCAGATCACATTCCTCCATCACCTTCAACATAGAAATATTCTCTACCCTACTCACATATTTCTATTCAAATGTATATTTGATTTTTAGATTAAACAAAGTTGCTCTCTCCTCTTTCACACATGCTGTGTTTCCTTCACCTTCTATACTTATTGTGCACAGAACAATCAATTGGTCAGGAAACCGGCACCCAGTTTAGAATGACATACTGTACATGCTTCAACATTCTTCCCTCTTGACGCACATAATCTATCACACATACTGTATTCTTGTCTTATCACACTCTCATACACCTGTGTGTATTTGTGGGTCTTTTTATCCAGATAATGAGAGTCATACCACAGTATAAATTTATTACACAAAGGATTCACTATACTGTAATAATAATAATAATAATAATAATAATAATAATAATAAGCTAATGTCAGTATAAGAATGGATGGAACTCATCCTTCTAAGACTGATACAACCAGACTTGTGTCGCTGTTATTCAGACTCACGGCTACATTGGTACTAACCTGTGCCTCTGTTGGTAAGAAGCTTACCCTTGCTAATGGGAGAAATTAAGTTGCTCAGGGATCTATTCCTTGTTTTATAGGGCAGTAAGCTCCTCCTTCTATGACGTCAAATTTGCTGGCTGTTTCTAGTGGTTGGTTGTGTGGTCAATAATCAATGGAGTGATTTACATCTGCACACAATTAAAAAGAGAAAGCTGTATAAGGGAAGAAAACACCTCAGTAGCAGAATTGTTTTACTCAGGTATATATATATATATATATATATATATATATATATATATATATATATATATATATATATATATATATATATATATATATATATATATATATATATATATATATATATATACACAGTACACAGTATCGGCAAAAAAAAATGCGAACTGCCACCGACATCGAAGGGAAGATGTGTCACAACTGAAGTTAGCAATATAAACAACCTTAGTATCTTTTATACGTATTTTTCACCATTCGTCTGACAGAGGGCGGTATCCTCACAACCTATTGCTGCCGGGCACTGGCTGACAGATTTAAAAATTTACTAGTTACGTCTGCATGGGTGGAATCAGTGCACTGACTTTTTTTGTGCCCAGTGATTCTGGTGGCCCTTAGATTTACCCTAGTGCATTACCATGGGTGCTACAACAACTAGCAAGGAGGAAAGTGCCCGTATTTTGGCACTAAGGGAAGGAAAAGTGCCAATTAAAGAAATATGCAGGTCCGTCAGGCATACCACAACCATAATGTGTATCCTTCTTGCTGACTGAAGAGATACTATTTTGAAAAACTAGCTAGGTCTATGCCTAGACGTCTGCAAGAGGTTATTAAAGTGAAAGGAGAAATTAGATAGTACTAATTGGTGGGTACCAGAACAATATATTTTGTTATTTATTTGAAATCTCCCTTAATTTTATGTCACGATGTCGTAGGTAGCGTCGATGTCGGTAGCAGTTCGCATCTTTTTTTGCCGATATATTGTCCTTTAGCTTTAATTCTGGTTATCAAAAACCTTAGGCTAATATCCAAATAATTCAAACATACTTTAAGGCTTGGAAATTTGCAATTTTTGAGGAAAACAATTCAGTTATCATATCATTGCAGAAGTGTGAAGATAACCAAACATCTTCACTACATGTAACCTCGTGTTATAGTGTAAATAACAATACAATCCCCCAGACAAACAGAAAGTTGATAACCCCCTGGAAATCAGTAATACTGGGCTGTCGATTTGGGTTTCACGAATATAGAACATCTCCGCCAACCATTGACCTTTTTCTTGTATGTGGTAGTTACAGTACAGCACCTGAGTAATGAATATGCCAGATCGTTAATGCCTTACCATAACAATCATGTATTGCTATAATTATCTAAACAGGAAATGTATTTAAAAACTTGTTGTGGCACTACATTTACTACTGATATTATCTTCTTAAGTAAATGATTCTTTAATACCGTTGATAATTGAAGAATCATTAAAATATTTTACTTTAAATAATTTAGTTCTAAAATGTAATTCATAAACAGGACTCTGCACTGTATATATATATATATATATATATATATATATATATATATATATATATATATATATATAAAAAAAATACTCCGTCTGTCTGTCTGTTTATCCGCTATGCACGGCCGCATCGTTTTACCATGAGTAATAAGGTTTTGGCCTTAACCGAAAGATCCCAGGTTTGAATCCCCGGTACAATTTTATTTTTATATTTTGTTGACAAATTATACACCATCCTAACCGGTGTAGTCATGATCTGGATAGGATTAGTGATTGGTACAGGTTGTGGGGTATGAGGTTGAATGCTGGCAAGACTAGGACAATGGTCGTCTCTAGGTCTCACATGGTGTATTCATTATCGCCACCTTTGATTCTTGATGGGACTGTATTGGAAGAGTCTGTGAATTTGGTTAGTCTGGGAGTTACATTTGATGCCAAACTGACTTTTGAGAGGCATGTTCGGTCAATCTCAATGCGTAGAGCTTGGCGTGTGTTCGGAGATCAGTCATTGTTACTGTGGTGTTACAAATCCTTTGTGTTGTCTCTGTTGGAATACTGTTCTCCAGTGTGGTGTTCAGCAGCTGATTGCCATCTCAAGTTGCTAGCTAGGATTGTTTCCAATGTTAATTTTTTTACCAGCGGTTTACTCGATTGTGATCTGAGTCACCGTCGTTCTGTTGCATCAGTGTTGCATCCTCTTAACTCCTCTCTGCCAGTTCTCTATGTTCCAGCTCGTGTCACTCGTGGTGCATTGGACTCCCATAGGTTTGCTTACGTATTGCCGCGCTGTAGAACCTGTCAGTCTAGTGACTCTAGTCGATCGTTTGTCCCTAGGTCGGTGTCTTAACTGGTCATCTTTTTTTCTCTAAGCTGTCTTCTTTTCTTTAGGTTGGATTCATGGGGCTGGGGTCCTCAGATTAATTGAATGTTGCATTCTCTCCCAACATTGTGTCTCTGGTCTATTTTTATTAATAACATTTTGTTTCATATATTATCCTTAAACATCTTTAATATTTCATAAGAACCTGTTGTTGCGATCATTTTTATATGCAGTCAGATCATATCCGTTGTACACAAATATTCCATTTCGTAACAAAATGCACTCCAAATACTCTCCACTTAGTCTGGAAAATAGGAGGGGAGGGATGGGTGGGTGAAACACACAGGGCTCCTAGAGAGTGGCCTTGGGTGGTGGGTTAGGGTGGCTTGAGGGAGGAGAGTTTAAGTTCCACCCACTAGACAAAACAAACCTATAACAGTGTTATACCTAGAATCTGATAAATCTAGCACAGGCCTTTCCAGTGGTAATAATGCCATGGATGTACAGCCACGAGCTGATGAGATGGAGACACGAGCTTACCCATCATTGGGTCGTTTCTACATGACGAGTTATGGAAGGGGGAAGTGAGAGATAGAGGAAGAAATGGGGGAGGTTGTGGAGGGGCTGAAGGAGTGTTGCCAATTCTGACTGATTTAGAACTATCGCACCATCCACTGAAAGTTTCATTCGAAGCATTCACTGGTGAGAGAGAGAGAGAGAGAGAGAGAGAGAGAGAGAGAGAGAGAGAGAGAGAGAGAGAGAGAGAGGAATAATGGTGGTTGGGGATGACTGTATGAGCGACGTGAGTGAATATATGACAGGGTTGAACTTAATTAATTGTGTATACGAGTTAGACGGACATAGGGAAATGTAATAACTGATATAATTTCGCCACGCTAAGATCACCATTGTTAATTAGGTTATAGTTAGCATTACATTTTTAAGTAATAAATCATTATGATAGCCATCGCAACATAACATTCATCAATAATTACATAAAACAAATTATCAAGTCTTTAAGTCAAAGGTGACAAACATATTTTCTTTGTCGGGAGAATAATGTTACTATTCTGGCTCTTAAAATGTAATGGATGAAACAAATGCTAGATTGCCAACATTATCAATAATTGCGAGTGAAAATCTGCAGTTAGCCGAATCTAAATTATATAGACTAAGAATATTGGAAGACATATGTCATGTTATATCGAAATGGAACTGAAATTTGTATTTCCGTATGTTTTTTTTTTTTTTATAATTAATTGCGCTGTAGCGTCAATCAATAGGCATGCAACCATACATACAGGTAGGCAGAACCCATGAAAATCAAATTACTACACACACAAAAATTTTTTTTTTTAGAAATTATGAAGTCACAGATTGTAGAGTTGGAAAGAAGAACTAATTACCAAGAAGATTACAACCGGCGGAACAACCTTCGTTTCACCGGTATTCAAGAACAACCCAGCGGTGAATCCTGGGAAGAGACAGCTCAAATTGTAACGAAGCTGCTTGAGGATAAGCTCCAAGTACCAACGATGAAGCTAGATAGAGCACACCGGACAGGCCAAGCTAACCCCTCACGACAAAAAACCATTGTCGCAAGATTTGAGAAGTATGGGGATCGCGAGACGGTCCTCAGAAATGCTAGAAAACTTAAGCGCTTTCTTCAAGTACACAAAGCTCATCATCAAGAAGCGAACGACACAACGACCTGAGACTGCCAGTAACGAGCCGACGGGGAAAGTTGGTGGTGACGTCACAGTGTCCGGGGGTTCTGGTGGGAGTCGGCCGGGTGGCAGTGGTGCTGGTGTTGGAAGAAGCAGAGACGTTTCTTCAGCTGCTCCTGTGGGCGCCGGTGTCTGGGCTGCTGCTGGTGCTGCGGCTGTGTCTCCTGCTGTTGTTGGGGTGGATGCAGTGGACATGTCTTCTGCTGGTGCTGGGGCAGGTGCTGCGGCTTCATCCCTTCGTGGCAGTAGTGATGGGACCCCAACCCATGTCCGATCCCTTGGTGGGTCTGCTGGTGACCTTCGAGTGGGTAGCGGTGCAGTGCAGCGAAAACCAATGAATCTACGTAACCGTAAGAAATAGGTGAACTTCTCTGTAACATCAGTTTCACATTTTGTGTTTTTTGATAGATCTAATGGTGTCTAAAGGGTTACTGTGTGACGAACTACCTTTCTCTTCATTAAGTGATGAATCATTATCATCTGTTCTTGCAACTACTATACCCTTGGGTAACGTATGTCATTATAAAACTTTAGAATTTGATCCCTTACGTATAGATGACTCTAAACATAACAGTGATTTAGATGTAAACAGGTTCTTTGTGCGTGAAAGGTTTGTCTGTGTTCCTAAAACTGAATATGTGTTTGCTGATAAAATCACCTTACGTAGTAGCAAAGTCTTATCAATATGTAATATGAATATAAGATTCATTCCAAAGAACCTCCAATATTTTAAAGACACAGTTATGTATAGCACAACTTTAAACATTAGTGTCTGTGGTTTCACCGAAATTAGATTGGATCCCAACCTTGCTTCTCTATATGAAATGGCCGGATATTATATGTTTAATAACTGTATAAATGTTCATGGTTGTGGTATAGCCATATATGTGTCAAATGAATATAACTCGTCTGTTGTGACTCACCTTACCATTTCCGACTTTTTTATTGAAACAATTGGTGTGGAGGCGACGGTTGGTACGAGAAAGTATTTATTTTTATGTATTTACCGACCTCCAAACGGGATTATTCATAGTTTTCAAGCAACAATGTCTGATATTCTATTTTCTGTGTATGAACAAAATTATAAAAGGTATTTTTATTATGGGTGACTTCAACTTAAACTTATTGAAATGTAATGAAAATAATGTTCTTGAATTTATTAATTTAATGTTTTCCTATTCACTCCACCCATTCATAACCAAACCGACCAGAGTCACCAGCACTTCAGCCACACTCATAGATCACATATGGGCAACTCAACTGGATGAAAATATTGGTAACTACATAATTGAATCTGATATGTTGGACCATTATCCCACATTGTCTCAGTTTAATCTTGAGCAAGATAAACAAGAACCTCACATTATTTACAGAAGAGCTTTTACAATTTTTTTAATGGAAAAATTTACCTCTGATCTTCTTGTAAATTGGAATATTATACTAAAATCAAATTGTTGTGATGAAGCTTTTTTATGAAAAATTTAACATGCTTTTCCAGAAACACTTTCCGATTATAACAAGAACATGAAGGAAAACCCTTCAAAAGCTCAGGCTTTTCATGATTCAAGTGAAATAATAAAATATGGAGCTTTGGCTCGACGGACCGTAGCTATTACCAACAAAAATTGTAAATTGCATCATTGTATTATAATTTTTGCAATAAAACTTTACTTACTTACTTACTTACTTACACACACATCTTGAAAACATACCAGAATGAAGCACAAGCACACAAACAAATATTTACATCAAGGCATAATTAAATCCACCAAAACGAGGGTGGTGTACCAGAAGCTCCTCCAAAACCTGATGGTTCAGCAGGTGTCGACAAACCACATCAAGTGGCAGGCATCGGGACAGCAAGTGTCGGACAGTGGGGCAGGCCAGGCAATAGTGCTCTATGGTGTTAGCACGAGGCGCTCGACACAAGCGACACTCAGTGAAGGGAGGCTCACCCTGCATCCCAGCAACCTGCCATGGTGGCCGGTAGCCAAGCCTCAAACGAGCAGAGACTACATTGTGCCTCCGAACCATGAGGCCTCGACGACGGTAGGAATATTTGTGACGGCAGATAGACTCGTAATGGGTGATGGAGATGCTGAATGGCCTCTCTGCATCCCTGCATCGCCGTACAGGAAGGAGAGCGGTGGAGCGGACTCTAGAGAGATAGCATGTCAGGGAGAGAGGACGTCCAGCACCACGGGGAGGCAGATGGCAGGCTTCCTTTGCGAGTCTGTCAACTGTACCATTGTGACGTAAACCTACATGGGATGGTACCCATAAGAATTTGACAGTCATGTTACGATGACGTAATAAGGCCAAAAACGATAGCATCTGCTGAATAACAGAAGAGTGTATGGTCTGAACACTAGAGAAGGAATTAAATGGCAGCATTCACTCCACGTTAACAAACAAGACTAACAGCATCCAGAATAGCATACAGTTCACACAATGTTGAGCTGGCGTGGTTAAAGAGACGACGGCCAACCCAGCCCTCTGGAGATGACTCTATATCAGGTGAGAAAACGGCACAACCTGCTGCACCATCCATTTACAATGAGCCATCAGTGTAGAGGCAGTATGGATCTGTGATGGACGACGTCACTGTTTCTATGTATTCCTGAGCCAACTGCCGCTGAAGAGAAGGCAGTTCCAACTTGGAAATAGGTGTAAAGCTCCACGGAGGGGGCCCTGGGGGGACGTCTGCAACCATTATATCTATATTAAGACTACAGAGCATAGAGGAAACAGACCTTAAAAGAGTACGTGTAGCAGGCAGTATGGGAGAGAATGGGTAGTTTGGTCGAAGAAAAGTTCTGACTAACTGAGAGTAATGCGGTGAAAGATGTGGGAAATGGAGGCACTTGACAGTAAAGCAAGTGACATTAGTATAAATTCTCTTTACTAATGGGGGAAGACGCAACTAACGCTGCATCTTTACTATCCTGGTTGACATTGGACAGCCGAGAACTATCCTCAGTGCTCTATTCTGATTTTTTTTCTAAAGTTTCAAGAGTATCCCTAGGAAGTTGAATTAGAGCAGGAGAGAGGTAATCAACAACTGAACGGATAAAAGCAATATAGATGGTCCTGGCTACTGGGATGGATATGCCTGAGGAGTTGTTAGAGAGCCATTGAAGTGGTGTAAGTCGGAGAAAAACCATCCCTACATAGCCGTAAGTGGCGGGAAATAGCTATGACGATATATCTTGTCAGCCAGACTGCACGTACTGACAGTATATCATGTCTGCCGGACTGCAGGGGTTAAGAGGCTAAGTAATAAGTGAATATTAGAAAGTAATAAATTAATATTAGAAGGATTTAAAAGGCTGTATATAGCACACTGGTGTCGTGACCAACTAGAATCACATCTCAAATTTAAAATTGCTGGGTAAGTAATATAATACTACTTATTCAAGTGAAGTTTAATTACAAATTTGGCACCCAATATAGGGCCTCTCTCTCCTTCCTCATATTTCACAATGTTCGACATGAGATCCAAGCCACTTACATGGGCCTCAAACTGATATAGCTTGCACTATTTAGTATATTTTTGGAGCTGCAGCCCACTAGACCACCTCCCACTTACGGAAATGCAAAGGAAAACAACGGAATTCGTCCTAAAATTACCACTGCAAGATATTGCAACGAACGGAACCAAAAACATAATTTTTCAAAATAGTACCCAGAAACAGGAGCCAGTATTTTATTCACACCATCCATAGCGCAAAGATTTGAGGTAAATTAACAGGATTCATACAATTGTTGATATGAGTAATTTAAGTAATAAGGGGTGAAAAAAAACTCAGGTGATACAGACTACGTGTTTCCGAACTCCTTTTTCCCATACAATAAATTATAATTAACATAAGAATAAATAACATTGATCTAATTTGTTTTATTAATCTTCAGCTCTACTAGAAATGTTTTTAATAAGTATTAACTATTTTAGAATTCAATCATTTCAATGGGGTTCCCTATACGATAACATATTTATTTTGCACAGTAGACCGTTTTCTTGATTATTGCAATTGCGTATTTTTTTACTTCATGTATGAGTATTTTGTAGCCATTGTTATTTCTGCTATAACAACAACTAAACCAATAGCAAGGCCTATCAGAAGTAGAAGCAGAGGCCCTTGCACATGTGTGATGGTTAGGCCTCTAGTGGGATTTGTTTGACCGTCATTCGGTTTTAATTCTTGATTGTTTCGCCTCAGCTCATCCCGTTGTTTCACTCTGCTTATGCGACCTACATCCTCTAGATATAATTTCCTCCACTGTTCGTAAAGCCCAGCCTGAAAAATAAATATCAATAATAATAACACAACTAATGTACGGTAAATGTATTACACTCTACGACTGGGCTAGTCACCCTTTTGTTGTTTCTTGTGATTGTGAGAGGTCTGCTTGTACAGTCGGCGACTAAAGTCCTGTAGTTTCACTTGATTCACCGAGGCACGCGATGTTCATAGACTCGAAATTATTCGGTGTAGAAAATGTTCGTATTTCTAGAGTCCATGAACACTGCATGTCTCGGTGCAGCAGGTGAGGCGACAGGATTTCTGTCGCCGACTGTACACTCTACAGGATTTCCAACCTCTCACTTGGCTTGGCTAACAGCGCTTCGCTTGTGTTAGCTTATGTGCATATACAAGACAACATTTCAAATCAGCAAAGCTTCATCTTGCATGCTCGGGAGGCAGCTGGCTGGCTGCTCGCATCTTACAGTAACATCACGTAGGGTTATTGTAATCAGGTTGTGGACATCGGCGAGGTTAAGGAACTTACTCAGCATTTGTAAAATGGAAAATCATATAAAATTAGTTCTCCAAGCATGATCTCGTGTCGTTCGTCTAACATCTTCACGATTATTTTATGGTTTATCCACCAACCCCATTTAATGATATTGATATATTCAGTGTCAAACGGCCAAGGAGGAACCATATAATAATAGTGAACATGTAAGACGTTACTGCCTTAATTAATCCTCCCAACATCCTAATCCCACCTCCTTTCCCACTTTTGTCTCGTCTGCCGCCCACACCACCACCCCTACAAACATTTGATTCCATTTCTTCTCTACTAAATCAGTTATCCACGGATGACGTAGTGTGATACACTTACTCAGTAGTGGAGTGGCAAAGATAAAGAGGACAGGTGTGTGGTTAATTACATACAGTACAGACGTGAAAATTATAATAGTTATACTACGTTGCATAACACCTGATATAAAATCACCTGTGAAATATCTGGTTTATCAGTAATCTAAGGTAACAACGGACGCACTACTATACGTTTCAGCGCCGGTGTATCATGCAATCGTGAGGACCGTGCAGATGTGAGGACGCTCTAGAGATAAAAGCGATTATAGCGACACCTATTGGTTTGGTTTGGTTAGGTTAGGTTAGGTTAGGTTAGGTTAGGTTAGGTTAGGTTAGGTTAGGTTAGGTATAATCGTTTTTCCCTCTCGTCCTCAGTTCTGCATGGTACTCACGATTGCATGATACACCGGACAGACGCTGTTTTTCGTAAATATCTCATAAATGAATCTTTGTATAAGTATAATATTTCAGCACACTACCTTTAACATCCGGGCGTAATTTATGGCTGACATACCATATTACCATGTGGACGTGGCAACAATGTTTGCCCAACGGGCATAATCAGTGTTTAATGAGCCTCTGATATTTATGTTAGTGCTGGCAATCTGAAACCCGGACAGAGGGAACAGGAACTTATCGAATTGCCTCCCGAGCTGTTTGTGTTGGACGCCAGAAATGTCAGTCATATCCCAACCAGAAGGGCACATGTGCTTCACCTTGTTGTTCTTGGACTTGTAATTTTCTCTCTCTAAGCTTTTTATGTGTTCTTTATCCTAATTCTAAAGACATTACTTCTATGAATATGATATCTGGTGCTTTGGATGCGGAGGGATTAACAAACATTTATTTTTTTAGTCTGGATTATCTTACATTTTCGTCGCAAACCATCACAACAAACTTTAAAATGATACAGCAAGTTTATATCATAACTGAAGTCAGTCTTTTGGATAACAATAATATTTACATACAAATCGAGGACTTTCATTTTACAGATTTATTATGACAGGAATTATGCCAATGATACAAAAACCAAAAATAACACTGGGAGAAGTAAATGAATATGATTCGATTCAGAAAATAGCTTCGGTTAGTTCGAACCTAATTAAAACTCCTTTTCTAAATTATAGATAAGAATGACTGACGTAAGATTCGGCTGATATAATATCATCCATGCAACACATGGCAACGTGTTCACCTACAGTGAACATAAGAAGCTATCTCTAACATACTCGTTATGATATTCGATCATATAGGCCTCAACAGTTGCATAAGCCCACTGCTTCATAACTATATCTTGACTATGAATAGGATACATATTTATATCATATAATTACATTATTCGCCATGATGAAGGGGACACAAACAGTGTAGTATTGCTGACATAGCAATTTTGGAATACAAAAAAAAAAAAATAATAATAATAAGAAGAAATAAATAGGACGCCTCCTACCACCTTCCAGTGAGTAGTTCACATCCATGATCACAAGTGGTTCGGGATTCAAATTTCTGGATGGCTCAACATTGGTAATGATACGTGGTAAACTCTCCCATATTACCCCATATATAACATCGCCCACATTTCTCCTCTCTCCCCTCCACCTGCCAGTGATACCAGCAGATAAGCTGAGGCTCACACCAAGCCGCTGGTGGAAGAAGTGTGAACCCTTGATCTGTCCGGAGCTGTACATAGAATTCCGTGCATACATTTTTTGTTACTGACGGCTCAGAAATAATTTCCTACTCTTTTAGCATAATCATTTTGACAGTCTTCTTCTTACAACTCACCTCAGTTATGGTCATTATAATTTTGTCAAAGACAGGCTTATAGGGAGCGTCGTGAGGTATTGGCCAGGCCGTTGTAGATGGTATAATGTCTTGCCTTCCAATATATATCGGTGAAGTTCCATCAATCCTGGTAAAGTATTTGGCGACCGACAGCTCAACATACTGCCGTCCACCAACATGTGCTCTTCTGGAAGGAAGATTTAAATATTAATATTTTGACAATGATTTCTTATTGTCATACAAATTTGCTAACTGTAGGATATTTCCATTTTGTATGGATTTATGTGTTCACTATATTCAATACAACAGGCTATTATTAAAAGTATGCAGAATATTGCAAAGCTGCTATCACGTGAAGGATAATGAGAGCCTTGATACTTGACACGACGATTCTATACTGTTAGGTAGATACTGAGGAAATGGAAGTGTGTCAGTGGTATCAACACTAGATTTGACACATGTAATATGAAGGTATTCATATTTGCTTCATTTCATAAAAAGCATTCTGGTTCGTGATTTTTATTCAGTTATTATGTAAATATTTTGCAGTGTTCAATGCTTGATGATAACCATTGAATACTATAAGAATAAAGTATACAGTAGTGTTACCTCAGTTTTGTTTTGCATCATATTAAAAAGTTAATTTTACCTTTAATGATGTTAATAATTGACACGAATCTCAGTATATAAATAATTAATAACCGGGTGTATTTTTATTCAAGCTTCCTCTCATTTTTCACTTCCCAAAAAATAATTTCTCCCCTCTCTTGTATAGGCAACTCCCCTACCTTCCTCAATTCCCTCCTTACTTCTCTCTCCCACCAGTGAATGGTTCGAGCGAGCAGAGCTCACAACTAGTGTTTCGGGGTTAATATATCGGTCAACGTTGACAACCTGGACAACTCCTTGGACCCTGGTCAAGCACTATCAGCCATGGCTGTAAAGTGACGGACTAATGTTCTGTCCCACAGCAGGCCACAGTGCACCCACCTTCAGAACCATTTCAGGCTCGGACACACGAAACACCAGATTGATCTTCTGATTCAGATTATGAGACGGTATCTCGCAAGTAGCGAGGTGAAGGCATCGTGAACACTTCCATCGAGACATGTCCCAAAGAGGTGAAGACTCAGAGGTGGAGGTAGCAAGACGTGATGGTTCACCCCTGACAGAACACGTCTTGGAATCATGTTCCTCGGCACACCATGCACACTTCGGCCTGGCAGAACAGTACCAGGAGATATGCCCAACTCTACATCCATTTCCTGTTCTACATACACTCTGTGTTGCCACCAAATAAAGCTGTACTTAGTATACGAGTCTGATGTTCACCTCCAAATAGTAACTAGTCTACTTGACTGTTATACCATCAACCTAACAGTAGTAATTGACTTGTGTATCAATTAGATATGACCTCATTTGAACAAAAACCTTAATAGAGTGGACTTTTATGGGAACCCGCTATAAGTACAGTAATACAAAGTGCCTGGCAACTTTCTTCGAAATGAACAAATATTTTTTTTTCATAAAAGGAACATCACTATAGCTCTCGCAATCGATTTACTTAATAAATGACCTCTTACCTACTGATTTCAGCATATTGTGTGGCAGTTTGGTTAATGAAATAATATAAAGATTGATAGTAGCAAAAACGAGGTAGAGTTTAATCGAACAAAAACTTGTTCATACTTACTTCATTGTCAAGGCATCAGTGAGTCCTTTTGTGATGTTAGTTCCTACATGCATTAGGCGACCCAGATCTTGGTAAATGCTGTTGTCTGACTCCATGAAAAATCCTTTATACGATGTTCCAAATGATCCAATAGTAGCCCTGTTGATGTATAAAGGAAATATTAGTGATATAAAGTACTGGCTTTGTTGTTCCTGAATACAACATATCTGACAGAGAAGGGGAATCAAACCCTCTTTGGTTCAGGCTTCAGAGCCTTAACATATTTTCAAACCCTAGCATCCTCCGGCCCTAACCTAGCATCCTCCGGTCCTAACCCTAGCATTTTCCAATCCTTCGGTTCTAAGTTATTATCTAGGGTTTGTTTCCATAATCAAGGGAAAAATATTGACATCTTGGGACTTTCAGTTTGGATTTCGTATTTCTATTAAGAGGCGATCGTTCACATTAACAAAGAAGAAATACGTGAAAATACTCTTAACCAACATTAATAAACACTAATCTTAACAATAACAATTACATACCGACAATTTTTATTTTTTTTATACCTCAACCTCGGGGCTGTAGGCTCTTGCGAGGCCCCAAGAATATTGGGTGTCGCAGCAGATGAGACAGTAGAGCTTCGTGGCGATGTTGGTACAGTAGTCTCTCTTCTGTCCCACTAGATGATGACACCTTATTTATACTCGTCACTATCAGGGGAGAAGAGCTACAAGTACAACGTCACTTACAGCATCTTGGAATATGGTCTGGCATCTTCTCTGTTGTGAGTTGACGATGATATAGGGGGTATTTTCTTAACGTGTCGGCGTAGCCAGGATAATTGACGACAGAGCTGGACCCAGTTCACCTCCCAGACGTTTTCTCGTTGATTCGAACCAGGGTCCTTAATTAACAGCCGCAGCCCGTCTCTTTATCATCTCTGCCACCGCCTCCATTGGGTGTACCATATGAAGATATGTGGATGGAGGTGGAGTATATACAAGTACGTCCTCGCTTGATGAAAGCTAAAAGGGGACTGGTCACTGACGTAGCAATGTCCTCTTACACCGCGTATAAATACATATAAAGGTATAAAAAATTACTAATGAAATGCAAAAATCTGGGAAATTGAAAATAACATAGATATTAGACAACTGGACTTTAAGAATAATAAAGGTAGTTAAAATGCATGTAGAGTTGACATGTAACCACAGATTGAGTTGCAATTATATGTAATTCTGTGTAGTTAGTTCGGAACTACTTCGTCACGAGAATGCAGTGAATGCAATGAGGCTAGTGCATTAGGATATCGAGACCCTAGACTTAAATTGCTACGCTGGACTTACGCAAGTGCTGGAGTCTCGCAAGTGCTGCGCTGGGCTAAAGTAAGTGCAACCACCACTTATATTCATTACAAACGAACATATAACATTATTCCGTACTGAAATATACATAAATAGCACATATTTGCCGAGTGGAACATATGCATATTTTCCCAAAGTCTTATTAAAAAATTAAACAATCCATTATTTTGAAATATTGAGAGGAGGTACAGTACGTAAGTGGTGTCACTAAAACCTAGCACTGGCAAGCGGCCTATTAATAATGAATAGATTATGCTCATTCTCATTTAATCTATTTTCCCCTTAATACTGTATTTTCCGGTGTCTTGTTTACTCTAAAAAAATCGTCATGAGAAATACAATGATACAATACAATGATGTAACGACTAGAAAAATAGATGAATGACTATTTCACGAGTGTTAACACACACACACAAAAAAAATAATGTTGTTGGTATCTTTTAGCTTTCCTCGCTCCTGCCAGGCGGTAGGAAAATAAAGAATGCTATAAGAATGGGGCAAATAAACGACAAGATAACTATAAAGTTTAACTGGGATTTATTAATTTTTCCCACAAGATATGAATTAAATAAATCACAGAAATCACTAGAAATAATGACGAATTTCCTCTTAAGGAATATAAATGTACACAGATATGAATTAAATATAATCACATAAAACACTAGGAAATAATGACGAATTTCCTCTTAGGGAATATATAGTATTGAGAACTATCTTGATTAGAATTACACTTGGAACTAGAATAGAACTGAATTAAATCTTATAACTATAAAGAACTTGCCTTAGAACTACACTTAAACCTAAACTGAACACTTGTACACGAGATAAGTTCCACCAAGGCATAGAAACTTCATAGGAATTAATAATACTGAATAGAATGATCACAGAACTTAAATACTCAACTGACTCGATGATTATACACAGAAATAATCGAAAGAATCACTCATAGAATGGAATATTCACGGCAGGCATGCACCATAATAGAAATAACGAAAGAACTATACTTAAGCCTACAAGAACACTTGAGCATGAGATAATTTAAGAATTAAGAATGAAAGAAATTGCATAGAAATTGATGCACTGAATAGAAATGACAGTAGAACTTGATCAACTCAACTAAACTCGATGAACACACATAGAAATATATCGCATGGCAGGCAATGAACCCTGAACCATGTTACGAAATAACGCAGTTACACCTAATAACTAACGTTTCAAAAATATCATTGACTTCATAGATGACTCGTGATGAACTCGTGGTGATGGCCGAAACCTGTCCCCGAGGGAGATGGAAGAAGACTCCAATCAATCTCACTTTATCACTGTCATCGTAAGATATATTATTTATTAACACAACAAACACTCAGTTAATATTTACTTTACAGTAATTGACTATTATTTATCACCTTAATCACTTGATTACTATAAATATTGCCGATTATTGTCGAACGTACCTGTCCCCGAGGGAGATCGAAGAAGAATGAGCTGTCAGGCGTAGCGAAATATTGGAACATTAATTAATTCGTCAATAATTCTCTGAAACTTGTTAATTACTTTTGCAGTGAGTTTTAAAAATAAGCTAGGAGATTGGTGAGTCAGATAAGTGATATTGTAGGTTAGGTAACTATACATTATTGCTAATCTGGGAATTACAATACAATATTTTAAAGACTCTGCTATACGTGAATTACTTCGATGCTGGCTGATGAAATAAAGATGACGAAATTGCGTTAAACAACCTCGATTTTTATCACGTCCCTGATCAACCTTTCTCTCAAAATAAATACACATAATTAATTTCCTACCTATTATAATAACTAACATGTCTATAACATTCTATATATATACATAACATTCCAGTAATAACTACTATCACGTTTTCTTTCTTCAGCCGTAAATATAACTATCGAGGATGGACGAATAAAAAGGGGTAACTCAAAGAGACTCATTGAATAAAAAGGAGCGTTACAATGATACAAATACAATTCACCGATGAGCAGTAACATCCTGTGCTATCATCCGGCGAATTCCGCCAATTCACAGAGGGATGCTACAAATAGCTCAAACATATTTCCAGAAAGAAAGTAATAGCTTTCAATGTTTTCAAATGTGATTGATGTTGTCAGTTCATCATACTTATTTTCTCACTTTAGTTTTTGAAAATGATCGAAATAATCCTCAACGGTTAGTGAGAAGACACGGGTGCACCAGTATCCTCCCTTCGACTAACCTACAGACCAATGGTTCAGTAAAAGTACTGACTCTTGATACCTTGTTTCCTTTCCGTGAACCGTTGACCTTCGACCCTTGCGACTTTTGGTACAGGCCTTGCACCCTTCAGATTATTGTCCAGAATTATGTTCAGTCTGTTTTTAAGCCGTGCTATGTACAGTCGGCAGCAGAAGTTCGCTGCAAGCCGACCCTTGTGGAGAGAGTCAGTTGGTCTGGCAATACTGTATAAAGAATAGTTGCCACCAGTGCATTTAAATGCTGTTATTGACGTGGTTTTATGATTATTATTTAAAGTCGAAGTGGCCTATGAAATAATATCCTCTGTTATTAATACCTGTAGTATATGAAAATGTAAACTCTTTCATGACAAAAGTTAAAAATGATATATGAGAATGATAATAGAATATTTTTTAATTTCACTACCTGCAAACTCGTTCCACCTTCTTTCCCTCCCCACCTGGAAGTATTCTTCACCCTCCTTTTCTCTCTCTCCTCCACCCCCTTTGTCTCTCTCTACCACCTCTCTCTCTCTACCACCTCTCTCTCTCTCTCTCTCTTGCACTGGGAAGAGTCACAGCACTAAATTATATTTGCTCATTAATGTTTCAAATAACCACAGGTCATCAATTATTTTCTTTTATCAGTCCCTCATATCTCAGTCCCTGCTCTCCATCCCAAGTTTACATTATAAGGTGTGCAACCAGGTTATTACATTTGTTTGTCCATTTATTACATATACACATCATATTACACATGTCCTTCAGATTTAAAATAACTATTATATAATAATTTTGACTAATCAACAAAATAAAGTAGTATCTCATATACAGGTTAATGAAGATGTCATTAACAATGAGGATATATAACTTTAAACGAAAATATTAAACAGTATAATGAATTATTGTATTCAGGAAAAGCACCAGGCCACAACTAATAAGCCCGTGTCACACGAGAGATATTTTCTGGAAACTTTTGGTATTTTGCTACCAACTGATGCCCGTACTGGTAGGAAAAAGTGCGTGTGTAGTCACACGGTGGATTGGTCTACCAGCATCTTCCACTGGCGTCTTCCCGAAACCAAAACAAACAATGGACCAACAGAGACGACGTCGTACTTCTGCCCTTGACCTTAATTTGTGTGTTGTGGCACATTATATGCCAAGAAAGCGTCTCTGTTATCAATAATTTATATATATCTTACCTCTTTATTATATTCTTTCATTATTATTCATTATTATTATTATTAGTAGTAGTAGTAGTTAGAGAGTGAGTGAGTGAGTGAGAGAATATTATTCTCTCTCCTCTCTCACACACACACTCTTTCGTTCCCAATTTCCAGAGAGAGAGTGTGTGTGTGAGAGAGAGAGCAAGCAAAATACTGAGAGAGAGAGAGAGAAAGCAAAATACTGAGAGAGAGAAGAGAGAGAGAAAGCAAAATACTGAGAGAGAGAGAGAGGGAGAGAATGAGTGAGGAAAATACAGTGAGAGAATGAATGTGTGAGAGAGAGAGAGAGAGCAAGATACAGAATGAGAGATTGGATGTATGTGTGTGTGAGAGAGAGAGAAAAATACCAACCAACAACAAAGAAATAACAACAGAGAATGAGAAGAGTGTGTGTGCGCGTGTGCTCAGATAAGGCCATCTCCCTGGGATATTCTTTCTTGAGGGACTCGGCCAAATTCTTATACACTGATCTCTTCAGTGTTTTTTTGCTATAGCCTGGGTTTATAGTGTCCCACAAACATCTGTTTTCGTGATACATCTCACAAATGGATGCTACAACATCCCTGGACCAACCAAAATTTGCCATTTATCTCGATAGTGAGGAATCACTCTATACTGTGTGGACTGCGGCGTCGTCTGCAGCTCCTGTATGTAAACAAAGATGCCCGTACTGGTGGCAAGAAGACGAACATGCGCGTCTTCCCGTTTACTACCAGTACGAGCATCTTGCTACCAGTATGGGCATCTTTTCCTACCAAAATACCAAAAGATGCCAGAAAAAGTGTCCGTGTGACATGGGCTTTACTACCGAAATCCTTAAGTAGCCACTCCATCCACCGCCGTTTGCTATAACTTACTCAAGCCTGTCTTGCATAGAGGCAACTGTGTTGTAGATCACTTGTTGATTTTTTCGGAATAGTTCCCATTATATATATATATATAGTGATTAATTTGCATATATAGACCTAATAAGGTTATATAATAATTAAAATATGGTAGCATGCAGGTGAATACTTATGAAACTATTCCGAAAAAATCAACAAGTGATCTACAACACAGTTGCCTCTATGCAAGACAGGCTTGAGTAAGTTATTGCAAACGGCGGTGGATGGAGTGAGTACTGAATGATTTCGGTAGTTAGTTGTGGCCTGGTGCTTTTCCTGAATACAATAATTCATTATACTGTTTAATATTTTCGTTTAAAGTTATATATCCTCATTGTTAATGACATCTTCATTAACCTGTATATGAGATACTACTTTATTTTGTTGATTAGTCAAAATTATTATATAATAGTTATTTTAAATCTGAAGGACATGTGTAATATGATGTGTATATGTAATAAATGGACAAACAAATGTAATAACCTGGTTGCACACCTTATAATGTAAACTTGGGATGGAGAGCAGGGACTGAGATATGAGGGACTGATAAAAGAAAATAATTGATGACCTGTGGTTATTTGAAACATTAATGAGCAAATATAATTTAGTGCTGTGACTCTTCCCAGTGCAAGAGAGAGAGAGAGAGAGAGGTGGTAGAGAGAGAGAGGTGGTAGAGAGAGACAAAGGGGGTGGAGGAGAGAGAGAAAAGGAGGGTGAAGAATACTTCCAGGTGGGGAGGGAAAGAAGGTGGAACGAGTTTGCAGGTAGTGAAATTAAAAAATATTCTATTATCATTCTCATATATCATTTTTAACTTTTGTCATGAAAGAGTTTACATTTTCATATACTACAGGTATTAATAACAGAGGATATTATTTCATAGGCCACTTCGACTTTAAATAATAATCATAAAACCACGTCAATAACAGCATTTAAATGCACTGGTGGCAACTATTCTTTATACAGTATTGCCAGACCAACTGACTCTCTCCACAAGGGTCGGCTTGCAGCGAACTTCTGCTGCCGACTGTACACTCACTCTAAAATGGATCTGGCCACTTCCACATTGAAATAATGTGACACAATGGACGAATCATTTTTTTTATTTTACTGTGACGCTTGACTTACGTTGGTACGCCTGCAGTTCAGATGTCCCAGAGTTGCCACTTGCTGATTTGGCATATGTCTATGATCGAGCATGATTTGCTCTCAATACTTGCATATCTCCTAATGTAGCGAGATCATATCAATGGTAGTAGAATACAAAATGAGTATATTTTAGATTAAATTGCATGAAAGTCAATGATAGACAAAACAGAGAAAAATTAAGGTTTATGTTTTATATGCCATATAGTGAATAACGTGGTGAAGAGCGATGATGGCTCCACGGATTGTCTGTGACTCTCCATGGTGCTTATGAAGCCTATGTGTTGCCATCACCACGAAGACTTTTATTGTGAGGCAAATACTGATTCGTTTTCGTATTGATTCGGGTTCGTTGCAAATCACTATATGAGTCAAAGCTTATCTCAATATAAGCTTTACATAATCTCATTGCATTAGTTACGTAATTACCTCATGATAAGCGAGAATTCTCATTAAATTAAGCACGTAATCAGCTGAGGCAGACATTGGCCTTTTACGTAAAGTCATGGTCTAATGTACTGCAACCTGGTGAATAAAAGCGAGCTATTTGAGTTAATTTTATGAACCAAAATTGCACACACCAACAGCTATAGTTTCGGATCATTTTTCGAAGCCATCTCATTGGAAGGTGTTGCAGTACATTAGACCATGACTTTACGAGTTAATTCAATAATGCGGTATGATAACTCATTGTTCATTCAGAGCGAATCGACTAAGACCTGTATAACAACATTAAACATAAATGAATCCATATTTGTCAACTCATTCCTCTGGCCTGTCATTTTATCTAAGATGTTATTACTTTGCAAGAATACATAATAACTTATTGGTGATGCGTATGAGAGAATATCCATCTATGTTCACACACGTACTTTCACTTACTTACTTTCACTTTCACTTTCTACTTACTTATTTTGAATGGTTTCACTTTCTACTTACTTATTTTGAATGGTCTCACCTCTCAACAGCGGTGACGAGCTCCTCCACCGTCTCTGGTCTTGGAGGTTGTCTGGGGAGGGTAAGGGAGGCAATAAGGCTTCCACGGTACCCTGCGCCCACTACCACACCAAAGATCATCCACGTGGCCACCAGCATGTGGTTGGAGCGCCTGGTGGAGAGGCGACCATAAAGACCTTGGCCCAGTAAGCTACCCAGCACCTCCATTATGACTGCTCCTGTGCTCAGCTGCCCGTATTGTGACATCCACATATCTGACCCAGTAATCTGGTATGGAAAAATGGGTCATTATTCCATTATAGCTTGAGAATTGTCTTCAATAATGCTTTGAGTGCCAGAGATTTATCTTTCTGTTGAGCAAACGAGTCTGGATTTACTCATTAGATTATTATGAGCCTCACACTCTCACTTTTCACATATTTTCATCACTTCACACATTCTTCCTTCATCTTTCACTACATTCCTCACATCATACACTCTCACTTCATTTTACACAGTTTCCTTCATATCTCACACATAGCAGCGGTAGCTTTCTATGTGTTATAACTTGATTTATACCCCTATGTCAAAATAATCACTGTAGTGTTATAAAAGGCATGATAGCACACATAAAGCAACCACTTGTACAATGCTATCATAATTATTCTAATTCAAGAGATGTTTTCCTTGCCAAAAATCACTATGAGCGTTATTCCCCTCAGATGGTACCGATCAACCCTACTGGCGCACCGACTATCTATTAAAGGGCTGTTTATAACCAATCTACAGTCCCGAGCTAATGCAAGGGAAACACCACCATCGCCCAGACAAGCACATCCACGGTTGTTTCTACCCGACGAATTATTGGGGAGAAAGTGAGGGTAATTGAGAGGGGGAAGGTGTTGGAAGGACTGATGGAGAAAGAAAGGGGATGGAAGGGGAATACAGCTGCCAGACTGAAATAACAAACCACCTGACTGGCTGATAGTGGACCGTTAACAAGTCAATATCAATATATATTGATAAATATGCCTTAACTTTGGGTAAAATGGGATCCATCATAAATCATACTATATTTTTTATATACCATGGTAATTTAGAATAGACTGTGAAGTAAGTGATAGAATATTGTGAGGTTATATAGATCATATGATTATTATGACGTGCATAAACAAACATATGAACCAACCAACATTTCGAAGCTTCATCACTAAATAATCTCGCGGCCTCGCAAGAGTCTCAGGCCTAGGGTGACCACCTTGAGTCCCAAGGTTGAGGTATAAAAAATATATAAACAATATCATTGTCCATTATTAAGTATTATATTTTATAATACACAGCTAAACTGATAGATTATTGTGAATTTGTATATATCATTATAATTGAATATACAAATTATATATCATTATAAAAAACATAGAAACTGACTTTAACATCAGTAACACTGTAATTCAATAATGACAATAAGGAAAAACAAAAGATTATAAACAAAATAATAAAATAATTATGTTGCTCAAGTATCCATAACCACTCTGTAGTTTACGAATAAATATAATGATTGAATAATTGCCTGAAGTCTTAAAAGTACAGTATTGTATTGTAGGACATAGTTAACATATATACATAGGTGAAAGTGATGTCATCGTTATCTCGTTCCTGCCACACGGGGCAATAACCTTATGAAGTCGATTAATTAAATAGTGCAACAGAGATATAATGATGATGTTATTTGTCTGCACATTTACTCGAGATATAACATTTATTCATGTATATTACTGTCTACAAATGTTTGTGATTTAGTTACACAGTTGTTTAACCCCTGCAGTCCAGCTGATGTGATAGACCGTCATACGATTGAGTCCGGCTGACGTGATATAGCATCATAGCTATTTAGCGCCATTTACGGCTATGTAGGGCTGGTTTTTTTTTGTCAGCGGGCTAGCAAACACACTCACAATATCGATCCGCTATCCACTCAGTTGATTCTGGGACCCCACGATGGCTGGGCTATTTTTAAGTATTTGCCCTTGTCCGAATTTGTGCTCTAACGATCGTAAGACAATACCGTAATGAATATATGTACGTGAGTGACACCATGATATTCCTACAAGGTTACAAATTATTATTTAGTGTATAGATCATGACACACGATACATAATGGTAGTACTAAGAAAATAACACCACAAACACGCCCAGGCAGGGGGGAGAGTGATAGTAAATATACGTGTTTCCTACGGTACAAATCAGTTTGTTTATCATTTTCTATGTGACAGTTACCCGATGATATATATAGTGTTCATACTATTTTTAGTGTTGTAATCATGACATACGATACATAATAGTAGTAATATGAGTGAGTAGACAAGGGAGTTTCGCGGCCAACTGGACACTATAGACGCAGTCGAGTTACTCCCGCGCATACAGTCGGACACACTGCTGATTCGCACACAAACATGGTCCACTTCAATTCGCTATATCTCCCTAACTACACATCGTACAGCCCTCCAGATGGTACCATTCGATAGAGGAAGACACAATATTGAAGTCAGTACACTATATAGGTTAAGAATGAGAGCGTTGTGAATATAGAGGAAATTGAGGAATTTTGACGCTAGCGGCTGGGTAGAAATGTTTAGTTAGGGAGAGGGGTGCCGGGTTGGTTGCAGGGGTTAATACGGTACTATTAGGGTCATTTTAGGTACAAGGCAAATATAAGAAGCAAGAACAACTAAGTTTACTGCCCTCACGTCCTTTGTTATACAATTTGGTAACAACAGAGTTGAAAGAAGATAATATATTATAAATTATCAACATATGAGGAGACCATGATTATACGTAACTAAAAAGAAAAAAAAAATAGAAGATTTGCTATGTTCGTAAACAGGTAAACATGAATAGAAGAAGGGAAGCTTAAGGGGATAGACAGGGTTGCCAGACTTGTCCTCTTAAGGCCAATGTGTCCTTTTTCAGGATGTGTTGTCCTTTTATTTTTAGGGAAAAGGACAAACTTAATTTGTTCAAGTGGCTCTCTTGGCAAAACAATGCATTTTATTGCAAATGGTGTCATTGTACTTTATCAAACATGCGAAAATACGAAGGTGAAGACTGTTCAATTGAAGAAATTCTTTCCATCGACTTCAAAAAATGAAGAAAAGTTGTTATGTTAGCATTATTGTAGCATATTTTATGGTTTGTCCTTTTCTGAGGGCAAAAGTCCTTTTTTCATAACGAGTCTGTCCAATTTCTAAGTGAAACAACCCTGGGGATAGTATACATTTGAAAGATTGGATTAATTAATTCCTCCAAAGTATTCCTGGAAAAAGACCCAGATGAAGAAAAATAATGGTATTTTTTTGCCTGGAATAATTTGGAGGAATCATTTGCTCAAGATTTACCAACAGTGTACAGTCGGCGGCAGAATTCCTGTCGCCTTACCTGCTTCACCGAGACACGCATCCCATTAAGCAGTTCAAACTGGACCGAATAATGTCAACTAGATGGTTCAATATGATTCGACCCCCCCCCCCCCCCCTCTCCCCGATAACTAGCCGGGTAGAAACAACCGTGGATGTGCTTGTTTGGACGATGGTGGTGTTTCCCTTCCATTAGCTCGGGACTGTACAAAGCGAAAAAGTTTGCTTGTTGGTTTCTCTTTAATCAACGTCTCCCTTTATCAACGGATCTTTACCAGATTTGTCACTGAGGACTGAAAGTTACCGATAACCCTGGTTAGAATGACAAGGTTAAATATTGAGGCTGCATGCAATATTTAATTCACTGTAGCTTGCACAGCATTATATTATGATGGTGAAAAGTTGCTGTATTATAAGCAAGGAGGTACAGTAACTGAAATTTTTGCTTAGCTTCCGACTATATGCGAGGGTAAGAATTTTTAAAATCGAGGAAACTGAAGTGTGAATACAACACTTGACTAAAGAGTAGAGGAAAATATATGTTAGGGTGGTGACAAATTTGTATCATTGTTTTTGTAAGTATGAGGGTAAAAGAGGCGACAATGTCCTAACAGAGGATGCCATGATATGGTTTACAAATGAGTGATGCAATGTGACTTGTGCATGACAGACAAGGGTAGAATGAATTAGCTAGGTTGAGTTTATGATGTTTGGCAACTAGGTTTTAGGTTGGCAATCCATGGATTGACTTCCTTCTCTGAAGTCTACATTAAGAGATGTTTGCGTAGAAACAAGTTCCTGGGTGAAACTGAGATATTCGTCGGCTGAAAAGGGGGAATTTAACTGAGCCTTAAGTGACTGGGTAGTGTGCCCATTTCTCTGCCTTATCTGATTTCCTTGAGTAATCATGTGTCAAATGGCCCCACAGTTCCTATAAATATAAACGGAACATCGGTTATCTTTATAGACCCTTTGTACATAATATTATTATAATAACAGAAATAAAAAGCACCAAGAGAAATATATCATCCAAACCTGAACGAGGGTGCCGCAGACTACTAAAGCTGAAATGAAGATGCCAATCCATACTTGATGACTTAAGGGATAGTAACAGCTCAGCCAACTTGGTCTTAGTACTGGTTTGGCGAGAGCAAAGCAGAAGGGTGAATAATCAAAACTGTGAGTGTAGTCCCACCTGTGAAAAAATAGATACAAAGGTAAGCATTATTTAATTATACTTAAGATTCATTGCTGGGCTCTTTTACAATTAGGTCAATGAACAACAACTTCCACAATTTGAGAGGTGTTATGTCGTTTGCAAATATGATTTTCTGAAAACATTAAACAAATATATATGTGGTTTGCTAATGTTAAGGGGATGTGGGAAAAGGGGGACAGGCTTGGGGGATGTGGGAGTAGTGGGAGAGGCTTGGGGTGGGTTTGGGGGATGCAGGAATAGGGGACAGGCTTTATATCACCCCTCCCCCCACCCCAAGCTTGTCCCCCCCTCAAACTCCCCCAAGCCTGTCCCCTACGCCCACACCCCCTTAAAACATGAAAATATTCAATTGGTAAGGATTAGCTAGTGATGCAATTGCTACACTAAAAATCACGTTATAAAAATCCCAATAAAGTATAAATATATCTATGGCACTGTTCAAGGTACAGTATTTACCCACCTCTCAAGACGACTGGGGAGCACCACATACACAATACTGGCAAGGAACGATTTCCGAGCCTCCACTTGGTCTGTTACCTGCCCAAAATACAAGTTTGTGTGAGTGTCAAATAAATAATAAAGTTCACAGGCCGTCAGTAAATCTGATGTGAATAATTTTCTGATTCTGGCATAGAAATAGATTATATTAAATATTTACTGGAATTATGCCAACAACTCTAGATATCGGAGGGAAAATGTATGCTTCTGCAAAGTGAATCGGAAGATCATCGGCTAATCCAAACCTGCACAGGGATGCTAGTAGTACTTCTTCCATACTCGTAATATCCTCAATACCGTTCCATAATGACCGAGTATGGAGGATCGTTCCGCAAAACTCATCGGAAATTCAAAATTTCCGGCACTGTGCAGGTGTTACATGACGCTGCTAACTTCCCCATCCTCCCCTAACCACCTACCCCTTCTCACATACACACTCGTCCACTTGCTTCGCGGAACCAACGCTGGATAGTCACGTTTGTTTGTGCTCAGTGTTTTTCGCTTCACCTCATGTCGTAAATTGGTTCATGAATGTTTTCTCGTGTGACATATGTATTATACTGTTGTTTCAGTGTCTTTTCTCCGGGCACCGGTTTTTTATTGTGCCGGTTTCTGGGGAAAATGAGGGCATGTATGGGGGGCCTCTTGGGAGTTTTCCTCTGGTTGCCCCTGTCCTTTTCCCTTCGGGGGCTTTTTTTTTTGCTCCCTTTATACCCCCTGTTTATCCCCGGAATGCTGTTTGCTCAGAGTGGATGAACGAGGTTGTTATAAAACATTTGCAAGATTGAAAAATATTATTATAATTATATAATAATGAAGTAGGTGATGACTTACCTTCGTTGTGATGGGTCCAACGAACGTTAGCAGGAGTTCATGTTCCCTTATATCAGTGCAAGTTTTATCAACAAATTTATTTAACATGAGTTCCTACGATATGTATGCATTTATATATGGTATCAAAGGAGATATGGTGTATGAAACAACCAATTACAATAGTTTTACTATATATATTACATTCCAGTAATACCAACATGCGAAATTAATAATTATACACACACGTATACACTTTCACACGCAAGCTAGCTAACTAAGAAATAAATTACAATATATATAAGTGAGTCGTCGCTTTATTTTCTCTAGTATATGATATATGTCCTCGCTTATTTTTGGTGCTATTTTTGGACCTCCTACTCAATTTATTTTAATCATTAATTAATTTAATCTAACACACGAGTTCGAATATCTATAGAAGATCGTTTCATAGACTCATAAGACACCTGTCCTTCACACCTGTAGTTGTCAATGTCACACACACAATAGCACTCGTTACAGTGTACTTATTACTCCAAGATAGGTATGCGGTACGCTATTTGGCATATAGACCTTACCTCGATTATCAATGCTTTTTCTGTTGCAACCTATTGATAATATGAGGCCGTTAGTCACAGACTATCGTAAGCGCCGAAAATAAAAAAAAGAGAAAAATGCAGTTGAAATTGTGCAACATTCTCAATGCAATATTTCAGGAACCAGATAACCTAGAGAGCTGAAGTTTCGTTTAAAAATGAAGGCCAACAACTGTACTTTCATATTCATTATGAAACTTCTCCTAATTTCTTTTACATTTTGAATGTTGACAATCACAGAAAAAAGTGTGATAATAATTAGGTAATAATCCAAGATCAGATAAAAGCAGGACTGGGTGGAAGAGGGAGAGAACGTGACATCACGGCAACCCGTGCCCCTTATTGGTAGGATGTGACTGATCCCATACCTCCCATTGGCTCTCACTCCCGTGTCTTCTGCCTCGTCACTTACGTTTTTGTGAGAGGTACACACACAGTATATCTCGCCACATCAATAAGAGCAAGAATGCACTCCATAAATTAGCATTTTCGACCATGTTGTCAGTGGCAGATTGTGTTTCTGACACTTGCCCCAAACAGTAGAGAAGTTGGGGAAGATAATGCTATAATAAAACATATTTTGGCCAAGAGGTCACTTACGATAGTCTGTGACTAACGGCCTCATATAAGCAACCATGAAGCGTTGGGGATGTAATTAGTTTTCGCACCGAATTAATCCAGTTTCAGATCACTTCTATGTTACGACATAGACGAGCCAGGTCAAGAGATCGCAACGTGCATCTGTGTGTTACCAGACGTGAAGTCGAACTCGGAGTTCAATATTTATATATGAAATTTGTTTCATACTCATATATAAATATATTGTTCACACACTTGCTAATTTTCAATGTCAACATATCCTGTAGCATTCATACAGAACCAAATTAGTATGCAGGAAGTTGACAGGAACTAAAGGGACGACCTTCTAACCCTGGCGCTTCACGACAGAAACCAGGTTCCAACTACCTTGATTGTTATTAATCAAGAGTCTGTAGCAATTGATTACACAATATGAGTGACCGTAAAGCTTTGGGAATATTGATATGATATCGAATTATTCATCTTCCGGTCCCTCTGTCTCTGTCAAGTAACAAAGAGCAAGGCAGAAAATATATAGAAGTTAGAGCACTACGAGTGTATGTTGTGGCAAGTGTGAGTGAACTGATTTCAAAACATACCCTACCACCAAGCAATCGGTGACTGTGCGACTACCAGCACTTACGGCGTTGTCTGGGCGAAACTCATCGGCGCCATCCAACTGTTCGATGGTATATTACCTAACTGATTAGGTCTATAAAATTATTTCTTATTTACACATAAATCATTCATGCAATTTTTATAACACCGCATGAATAATACACAATAATTATCCACTTCACGAATCTAGGTAAATTAAGGAGATTATCAGTGTGCCTGCATAATCAATATTATAAAGTCTTTCTAGTGGGGTACGAACGAATTAACGGTTGGATGGAGGAGACCGACATGCTTGAACTACTCATCAATACTGCAGCGTTTTAACTATGCTAGCTAAACCCAGTCCAGTGGTGTAACTCCGCCTGGATTAGTTAACCCCTTCCCTATGCTACATTAATTATAATGATTCGTGACATTCGCACACACACAAAGACATTGCTCCATGCGATGTCTGCCAGACTCGTAAAGGGCACGGCGCATTGCATGTATAACTCTACACAAAAACTCATCCACACTTCACTCACTCATGTATGTGGCGTATTAATGTCACAGGTGCACATTCACAGTTTCCAATGAGTGAAAAAGTCCATACATTTACATTAGCTTTCAATTTCTATGGAGAAACTCTGAAGCTAGAATGAATGTCCCTTGAATACTTCTAGTACATTTTGTACAAATTTAAGCAAGGTTATTTGTGTGGTGTATGAAATACATTGTGTAATTGTTCATATATGTAAAAAATTAAATGCAATACATTTTCTGGAAGGCAATAAATTAGTGAGTTATCCAAGCCTCGGAAAAGGGAGCACCTCTGAATCTGAATCTTGGATAAGGTTATACAAAAAATGCAATACATATATCATTGATAAGATGTGTGCTCGTTGCACTCGAAGAGGTAACAATAATAACGAGTGAGATAACCAAGGAACGCTCCATCAACTGATTATCTCTATACGAAGAGAGTAATATCGCTACTTCGGTACAAATTATTTACTCGCTTGATTCCTACTCCAATGTTCGTATTTCCTTCCATTGTGCATCTTCTTAGGCTGTCACAAACGTCGAGACACCAGGACACCTGTACTAAATTCACAACGACACGCTATGGTCGTATGTAGAGTGTATTCCCTTTCTGTGGCTGGGTACCAGTTCTGAAGTCGTGACGTGTGTGTGTGTGTGTGTGTGTGTGTGAGCAGGAGTTGACCTGGGCCACGGAACCGGGCTTCATGAAGCCTATGTCCAGTGTTAGAATATATATATATATATATATATATATATATATATATATATATATATATATATATATATATATATATATATATATATATATATATATATATATGTATATATATATATAAAACTGTGCATAAAGAGTAGCGGATGTTCTAAACAATGTGAAAAAAAAATCCAGCAAACAGACAATAGATCTACAATCTTACTGTATAGTTTGAGGAACAGTTCAGAATTAATTTATATAGGATTAATACATTACCCAGGCACTGTTCAATGAGACTAATATACAGAAAACTTATAAACAAGAGAATAAGCCACATCTGGGAATCTAGAAGCGAGTGAATAAATAGGGAGGGTTCGCCCAGAGGTCAGACTATCCAGTGAGCTACTATAAAGGAAGGTCTTGCCCCGCTCCTGCCGTCGACATACACACGCGTTCCCACTCTGACCACACGTTGTGCCCCTGCTCTACACTACTACATACACTCCACTGCTACTACCCACTCCCCACGATGATGCACGACAGGCTGGCCTTCCCTATATGCATATGTACTGCTTACTTGCGTATTACCAATAAACTGGTCCATGTATTCTGGAATCTGAGGATGACCATGAATTGGAGAGAAAGGGTTTCTAGAAGACTACCACTTCAGCATCCCTAATGGAAGCCATTCTGACAATCGGAAAAAATGTCGAGACGGTGATTTTTAATTTTGTAGTTAATAACAGATTTGAAGATTCTAAAAATACAAGAAATCAGAGCAATGGCGCTATAATTGGAGGGTTGGGAGTGGTTACCCTTTTTCGGAACAGGATGAATTATAGCAAACTTTCCAGCCAGATCGAAAAGTGCTTGATGACAGACAAAGATGGAACAGTTTGTTCAGACAGGGAGTCAGCACGGACACACAGTTTTTGATGAAAACATGATAAATTCCATCAGGACTGTAAACCGTCTTAGCATAAAATACAAATAGGCCAGAAAAATGATTAACTTAAAGAGTTTCTAGTGGCAGGCATAAGTGAAACAGGGGGTGGAGTTCGAAAAATAATGCCGGAAAAATCTATAGGTACTGCAATGATTTGAGAGGAGTTTGTTCAGGTTGATGATACCCAAGGATACGATGATGTGGTAGCGTTGATAGAGTTGAGTAATAGTGGCTGTAGGTCTTTATTCTCTTCTGAGTTGTGGTTGAGTTGGTGGCAAAGTGATAAACGTCTGAGTTTTACTAGAGTTTATTCATTAAAGGGACCTAGCTATATTATACATCGAGTTTAGCTAGGAGTCTTACTAGATGGTGACTAGTGAAAAAGCTTCCTGTGAGGCCAGTGACCTCAATTGTATTTACTGACTAATTGGTTCCCATGCAAAGGAACATCTCTCACGATCAGAATCTGTTCTGATGGGTAGGTTGTTGAGTCTGAGGTACATCCTGATACATGTGAGTACATTGTAGGTTTACATGGTATATATATATTGAATATATATGTAGATTAACCGATACAAGTTCAGTTCTATCAGGTTAAGAAATAGAAACAATGCGCTTAGGAAGAACGATACGTGGGAAGAGGAAGAATGAAAGTTGCTGGAGAGATTTTTGGTTGCAGGCAAGAAGCCAAAAAGATTGGGAGGAGAACGAGTTGGAATGGTCATTAAATTTGGCTGGAATGAAAGGATTTTTGGCTGGTCGATTAACATAATTATTTGGTATGATTCTATGCAGAGATATGCAGAGCATGATTGTCATTAACCTCAAGGCATCAGTACCATCTGTAAGCTTCCTCCTTGTTGTGGACAGCAGTAGATCAAGAGCAAGTAACCCCTAAAGGCCAATGGGCCATGCCGGTGGCTCAGATATATCTTGAATCAGAAACTGACAGACCACGATAGAGCACGGGCTACAAAAATAGTTTTGGGTTTTATAAATGCCTATCAACTCATGATGTTGATCAGTCTTATTATAGCAACACATCATTTTCCTGCTTACAAAGTTACATTTTTTTTAGACCTCAACTTTGGACAGTATGCTGTCAGTAGCCCATGACTCTTGCGAGACCCCAAGATTATCGGGTATCGCACCAGATGAGACAGTGGAGCTTCGTGGTGATTATTATTATTAGTAATAATCAGTGAACAGGCTGGGAGAGAATAAAATTATTCATAGATTCGAAGACCCCAGACTGCGACCACGATCACTGAAAGTTATGTTAAAAAAACAAAAAAACTAATCTAACCGACAGAGCCAACGATTAGCACGAGTCTTAAAGCCGCTAACTCCTACACCCTCAAAAACAGAATCAGCTAACCCATTCCATGTTGCAGTTAAACTAGGTATGAATGATCTTTTAAACTGAGACGTCCTACACACTGGAATACTTAGCACGTTACGATGGGCCGAGGCTGCACCACGAGTGACACGACCAGCTACAAATGGTGCAGGAAGCATCTCATTCAAAGGATGCAGGCGGTTAGACCAGATCTTGTAGTACATACAAAGCGCCGACACACTACGCCTGTGCTCAAGATCACAGATTCTACCCCCTCCCGCAATAAATTCTGCACATCTAACCACTCTATCCAACAACACTAAGTGACAAGTAGCAGCCGATCCCCATACTGGGGAACAATATTCAAGAATAGGGAGCACAAAACATTTGAAACACCGGACTAACAAATTACGATCACCAAAGACTCGCCAAACTCTACGCATAATACCAATCTTCTGGGAGACCGATTTAGCGAGAAAACGTAATTGCTTCTCAAATGTAAATTTAGAATCAAAGTGAACACCAAGAATAAGAAGATCACTGGATTCAACCAAGTTCACTCCACTTAACACCAAGTTAGGGAACCCAGGCAACAATGTACGACTCCTTGACACAATCATAGTCTTAGTCTTATTAGCATTTAATTTCATGCCCCACATCACACACCAATCACTGATCCTCTGAAGATCACGATTTAAAGATTCTGTGACAGAAACGCGCATATCACGGTGCTTCACTTCAGCCAGAAGAGTAGAATCATCTGCATATCCAATCAAGGTATTCTCTAAATTAGAGTACATATCAGCAGTATACAGTAAAAACAGTATGGGCCCAAGTACACTACCCTGAGGAACGCCTGATACAACTCTAATCCATTCACTATGAGAGCCATCAACCGTAACACATTGTGTCCTATTACTAAGGAACTGTCCAATAACCGACAACACACTACCACCCACTCCCACTGACCCCAGCTTATGTAAAATTGCAGAATGATTAACTCTATCAAAGGCAGCTCTAAAATCTAGCTGAACAATCCTAGTTTCACCACCACAATCTAAAACCCCTTGAACCATGTGAGATACTGTGAGTAATGCATCCCAAGTGCCTAAACCCTTGCGATAAGCAAACTGAGTCTGAGGCAATGACCCAGATCGTTCCAGGTACCTACTCAGTCTGGATGACAGCAACTTTTCAAATACCTTCGACAGCACAGGAGTTATAGAAATTGGCCGATAGTTACTGACCACAGGGGAAAGAGAACCCTTTGGAACAGGAGTGACAAGAGTGTTGGTACAGTAGCTTCTCTTCTGTCCCACTAGATGACGACACTTATTTATACACATCACTATCAGGAGAGAGTAGCAACACCGTCATCTACAGCATCTTGGAATATGGTCGGGCATATTCTATGTTGTGACGATATAGGGGGTATTTTCTTGACGTGTCGGCGTAACCAGTATAATTGACGAACAGCTGGACCCAGTTCACCTCTGAAAAATCTCAGATATTTTCTCGTGGATTCGAACCCATGATCTTGACATTCGCATTTTGTTCTTACAGCTACGTAACTGCTTACTGCTAGGCAGCTAACTGAACAGGGACATAGGGGGCTGGACAAATTGTCCAACAATTTCACTGACACTAGAATTCAACCTGGTGTTTCTCGTTTGCTAGGCGTGTATGATAACCATTACATCATCAGCGCCCTCCCCTCTTCTTATACTCTACACTATCTCTCCTTGCTAATACCATTAATGTCTTACTGTCCACTCATCCTTCCTTCTTTCTTCCCCTACTAGCTGTTATCACTCGTACGAAAAGCAAATGCCTGTGTCCTCCCATCACCAACACACACATCTGTGCACATCATTCTTCACGCAAATGTATATAGAAATTGTGTGATAGTTCATTATTAGTTGTTTTCTTATGTTACATAGACATCAAATATTAATCAATCCTGGCACTTAATATTAATCTATGAATCAATCACATCAAACATAGAGAAAGATTATAAAAGGTATTTCTCCATACCCGAGAGTATCAACTCTGTGATGCACTTAGAGGGACCTCAACCTTGGATGCGAAAGTCATACAATGATAGGGATAGAAAGTACTGTCTCAGATCCTCCCACCTTGTGGCTACAGACGTGAGGGTCCAAAGGTTTTATGGGAGTGATAAGACATGAAACAGAAATAAGATTGCGATTGCTGGAGACTAATGGAGAGAAAATGTTAACAGTATAAGTAGAAGGATGAGAGGTTAAAAATAAGCTGATCCCCAATATGGGTGCTGAACTAACTGTTCTAGGTCGTTGATGATTGAAAAGGTCAAGGCTTGTTCACCAGGTCAACCAATGAGAGGAAATGAAAGCCAAAAGTGGTGGTGTACATTAACCCTTAAACTGTGGGTGATAACATAAGTCGACAACAACAATGAAGCATTCGCTCGTAGAGTTTAGAAAGAGTTCGGTATTTCACGTTTTGCATTGACAATTGTGACTTTCAGTCTTGACATTTGACCTTGAAGTAGAAGAAGCTATATTTGATTCAAGTAAAGGTGTGCTGACAATCAATAGGGTGTTTTTGCGTGACGTCACTGTGACGTCACACAACGCTCGGCGGCCATGTTGGTACGTTCTCTTTGTAAACAAACAGAAGGGAATGGCTTCCTCTATCACTATTTATTCATTTAGACGAGTATTTTACCTCCTTTAAGGGGATATTTAAGGATGCCATGGCTTTGCTGCATGGTGGGATGTTCAAATACAAACAAAAATCCTGGTTTGACCGTGTTTGGGATACCTAATGTGATAAGAAACCAAGGAGAAGCACACGATGATCGAGTAACTGTCGATCAAGAGAAGGAATTTATGGTTCTCTTGAATATCCAGGGAGCCATCATCAAACCCCTCTCCTCTCCTTACAATCTTGGGGAAGAACAGGAGAAATTGGGGTTTTGGTAAGGGGAAAACCCTAATAAATACAGGAAAATAATGATTAGTTTGGAATTAATATTCTCCTGTATAATAACCATATGGGATAATAATTTAAAGTGTTAGCTCATTCGGTGGCAGATATAAAAATAATGCAAAGAAATAAGGATAAATATATACCGTGCTTCTCACAATAACTGTATGAAGGTCTGTATGGTACCCAAGTTGATGCTGGTCATGATGTTTGTCATACCATCACTTCTTTAACTCAACCAATGGTAAAAAAGTAGTGTGCTTTTAAACTTTTGTGGCATTTCATAGACTGGAATTTTTACTCAGGGTTGGGTGATGATATAAAAAAGTCACATAGGCTATGACTGGGTAGTATATTCACCATCTGTACAATCGCACCGACTGCTAGGCTACTCGCCCAACAACTGCACCCTCTTACCATCTTTTTTTATCTTATGCAGTTATGATTTTAATATTTGCATTAACCAGATCAATATTTATGAATGCGTAGACGAGATTTAATTGGTAGGTTTCAGGACTATGATGGCACAAATGAAGAGAACACCCTGTGTTTTTAATTGATAAATGGAGTTATCGTACGTTTAGTGTAATATATAATTATACTGTATGTACTGTATATATTTCTTACACTCGCATATATATATATATATATATATTTAATACCCCCCCAAACGGGAATCGCTTTGACGAGGTGGGGGGGCTTGAGTGTCTCTATGACCTGGCGAGCTAGGCTAGAGGGGGCTTTGGCCCCTGCTCTGCCCCAATTTTGGGAAGAGAGGGTTTCCCATGCTAGTAAGGTCGCCAGTGAGAGACCAGACTAAATGGTTCCTATGCAATAGGCTGCCAGTACGGGCCAACAGTGCTGCCCTCCAGAGGGACTGCCTTCTAGGGGCCGTCCTATGTTGGATGGTTGGGTGTCTGGGCCGGGAGATGTTGGGGAAGGGGGTCTTAGCACCATCATGGGCAAACTTTCGAGCCATTGTGACTGCTTTTTAAAACAAGTGGCCCCGTCGGGGAAGAGGTACCCCGCCCACGTCAACCAGCGCTCGGTCCCCTCATCTGCCCGGTTGGTAGTAGCTCTTGGCTCCTGGGGCCAACATCTTTAATTTAATGATATATGGATAAAATAAAACCAAAATCTCTCTCTCGAGCGGTGGTCGACCAGGCCCTCGAGACACCAAAATCTGGTCGTGGTGATGAGCAGAGAGCTGCAAATATGAGTAGACCCAGCAGGTCGGGTGTAGTGTCAGAGAATTGTGTTAGTGTTTGTGACACATTGATAATAACGAATGTACCTGCATCACTTTCGTATGGCGCTATCCACTCCATTTTTAAGTGTTTCGGAGTAGTCCTTCGTATCCGAATCACTTATGACTGTGATTGTAGGTCTAATTGGTTTTATATTACATTCAATACAAATGCTGCTGCCAAAGCAGTATTTTAGGCAAAAGATTCTCTGACAGTGGGGGATACTCACTGTAAAGTTCAGTTAATGCGCTCCGCCAATGTAGTGTATAGTGATAATGACTACTGCCCTAACCTCTTTGATGACTCTACAGAGAATGTCCCAAAGGAACGTCAGGTTCCAACATCCTCTTGGTTTGTGGCGTATTACAGGGAAGGACGTGGTAACCTTATCCATTCTTCCCGTTATTTGGAGAAAGAAACTGGAGTACTACCAATGGGCCACATAAAGAAATATGGTAAGGGCGTTTTAATCAGAGCCAAAGATCTTACTCAGGCCATGATGCTCCTCAATCTCCCCTGTCCTACTGATAGCATGTTTGAATCTATCAAACCACACCGAACATTCAATTAAAGCAAGGGGCGTATATATAATGAAGACCTATATGAATTCTCAGAAGAGGACATTCTTGCTATGTGCCCAGACAATGTCGAACGAGTAACAAAGATGAAAGGCAGTAAAAATATGATCATCCTCACGTTTTATGGTTCGCATATCCCAGATCGCATTAACATTAACCCCACCTCTTTTGAGGTGAAGCCTTTTGTTGAGCGTCCCTTACAGTGTTTCTGTTGTTATGAGTTTGGTCATGGGAGGAGGAACTGCAACAACCGTTCCCGGTGTGGTAATTGTTCTGATTCTGACGCACATCTTATTTCTGAATGTCGGTCAGAGAGTTACTGTTTTTACTGCAGAGATGCTCACCCCTTGCGGTCTCGCCAATGTAAGATGTACAGTTGCCCAAGCAAGGACTGCAACCAAATTTGTTGGTGTGTGGCAATATCTGGCAGCTGCTCCAAACTAAACACTCGTATTTTATCAATGGATCACTCAGAACCTGTAACTTTTGTATGGATTAATGTAATTAGCTGAAGCCAATAACGCCCATCCATATAAAAGTTATAGGTTCTGAGTGATCCATTGATTAAATACGAGTGTTTACTTTGGAGAAGCTGCCAGATATTGCCACACACCAGCAAATTTGGTTGCAGTCTTTCCTTGGGCAACTGTACCTCTTTGAGCAGGATATTCTCCACTTGGCTAATACCCAATTCATCAGTATTGGTAGTGCCAGACGGCAACTCAACTTCAGGTGACAGAAGGATGGTGGTGTTAAGACATACGCCTCCACTCTTCACCCCAAATCAGTTGTAACACCCTCTCAACCCTCTCAAGAGGCAGCTGCTTTATGCTCCAGTGAGAGCGTTTCTAAGATTACTCTACATAATACCTTCTCTGTTTTGGAAACCTTATCAGACACTCATTCTGGTGACCCTTCAACTGATGACAATTCTCAGACTTTAGCTAAAGGTGTCCATGTGGTAGAGGTTCACGCTGCCACACGCTCTCCAAAAAGGAAATTTAAGTCACCTAAACGGTCACAGAGACGTCTTCATGGTTCATCTGAGGCACTTGACTCAATAGATGTTCCTCCTTATAAGGCAACCATCTCTGAGGACTCATCCATAGTTTCCTCTCAATGTCACCAGAAGCGTTCTCGTCGCTCTGATGAATCTCTTGATTCAACAGAAGTTCCTCCTCGCAAGTTTCCTTCAGGACCATCAGAGGAGCGTGAAGTTAATATGGATGCCACTGATGTCGCGACTTCAAAAGATTCAGTTTCTTCTCCGCTTGAACAGCGGAGTGATTCTACCACCTGTATTATGGATGTTGATGTGTCTGCCTGTGTCAGTGATACCACTGCTGTACAGGACAATACCAATGTAAATGCTTCTAAGAATATCCCTGCTCATATACCTTCATCTTCTTCAAACATATCAGATGCTTCAGGGACTCGTCAACAGGTCCCAATTACTCCCCCAAGTACTACTCCTCGGGTTCGCTCTTCTAGTGGCCCAGGATTTGACAAAACGTATCGTTTGAGTAGACCCTCAGGTCGAGGTGGTAGTGGGAAGTACCTCCATGAGGCTTCCCAAAAACCAGGACCAAAGTAACACTGTTCAAGGTCCTTCAGTGGAATTGCCGTGGCTTGCGTGCTTCTTGGGAAGAACAGCGCATTCTTCTATTTAGCTTCTCTCCTGCATGTGTTTCTCTTCAAGAGACAATGCTTGGGGACTACATTCCTGCCAGTCCTCCAGCATATTCTGCATTTTATTCAAATTCATTTGAAGGGCAGGGTCACCATGGTGGCTCTGCCATCCTAGTTCGTCGAGATATTCCATGCACGAGCCTGGAGCTTGACACACCGCTCCAGGCTGTTGCTGTTGAGGTTTTTATGGACCGCCCCTACACTGTGTGCAGTCTATACCTTCCTTCCAGTGTTACAGTAGAGAGGGGTGATCTCAACCGTCTTGTATGGGACCTTCCCTCTCCCTTTATTTTATTGGGTGATTTTAATGGGCGTCATCCTCTGTGGGGTGATAGTTCGATCAACCCCAGGGGTGTTTTATTAGCTTCTTTTATTGAGGATGAGGGATTAGGGGTTTAAATTTCCCTTTGCTCACCCAGTGCTTTGTTAGATTTTACTTGGAGAGTGTTGCCTGATTTATATGGTAGTGACCATTTCCCTATACTTTTAGAAGGTAACAAGTATGAACCACAATCTCGTCTTCCTAGGTGGAAATTAGAGAAGGCTGACTGGCAGTTTTTTAGAGCGCTAACTTCTTCGGTCTCCTCAGTAGCCGATTTTGGTAGCTCTGATGAGGCTGTAACATATTTCACTGATGTACTCCACTCTGCCGCTCTTAATTCTATCCCTAAAACTTCTGGCTACTTTCCCAAACGTCCTGTCCCTTGGTGGTCACCAGTCTGCACCACTGCTGTGCGGGAGAAGCGCGCTGCTTTCTCTCACCTTCGTCGCAATCGTGGGGACCCAACTCTTTTAGACGAGTTTTAAAAGAGGCACGACGTGCATCTTGGAAGGCCTATGTGTCTTCAATTAATAGTAAAACTCCACTCACCCAAGTGTTCAAGAGAGTCCGTAAGATGGTGGGGAAGTTTTCTCCTAGTTCTCCACCTGTACTTAAGGTCAATGGAGTTCAGATTATGGATAGTTTGACAGTGGCCAATACCATGGTGGAGGCTTTTGCTAGAGTCTCCAGCCGTGACTCTCGACCTCTGGCTGTGAGACATGAGTTAAGAGCCAAGGAGCGTACTGCCCTGAATTTCTCAGGGAATGAGAATGAAAGTTATAACCATATATTCACCCTGAGAGACCTGCATTCTGCTCTCTCTCTCTGTGGGGACACTTCTCCTGGGACAGACAACATTCCATATGCAATGTTGCGACACTTGGGTGAGGAGGCAATCTCATTTCTCTTAGCTTTATATAACAGAATCTGGGTGGAGGGTGTCTTCCCTTCTGGGTGGAGGGTTGCTACCATCCTTCCTTTCCTCAAGCCAGGCAAAGACTCTAGTGTTGCCCTCAGTTACCGACCAATTGCTTTGACCTCGTGTTTATGTAAACTATTTGAGAAGATGGTGAATGTCAGACTGGTATACTTCTTGGAACGGGGTGATTTTCTGTCTCCGTCCCAGTCGGGTTTTCGTAAACATCGTTCCACTACAGATGCTCTGGTCAGGTTGGAAGCTGCTGCATGTGAGGCCTTTGCACGACATCAACATCTTGTCTGTGTATTCTTTGATTTAGAGAAAGCGTATGACACTACATGGCAATATGGCACCATGCAGCAGGTCCATGTATATGGCCTGCGTTGTCGCCTTCCACGCTTTCTTAAAGAGTTTCTTAGTGGTCGCAGTTGTTCTGTAAGGGTTGGTACAGCTCTCTCAGCATCTGTTGCACAGGAGGAGGGCGTCCCCCAGGGAAGTGTCCTCAGTGTCACATTGTTTGCAGTAGCAATTAATGCCATTGCCTCATCCCTTCCGGACGGTATAGCCAACTCGATGTACGTTGACGACCTAGCAGTCTGGTTTGCTGCCTCCCGTATGTCAGTGGCAGAGCGGTGCATGCAGCTTGCCCTTGACAGAGTGTCACGTTGGACTGGTTCTCATGGGTTTCGATTTTCTCCTGCCAAGACGGTTGCTATGCACTTCTGCCGCATCCGAGGTGTCCACCCTGATCCGGACTTATTCATGTATGGTCATCGGATACGCTGTGTCGAGGAGACTCACTTTGAGGGTCTCCTTTTCGACAAACGTTTGACTTGGGTTCCCCGCTTACGTACACTTAAGGTCTCTCTCTTGCCTCAAGGCTCTTAATCTGTTGAGGGTTCTGAGCCATACTACCTGGGGGGCTGATCGGGCCACCTTCCTTCGTCTATACCGTGTTTTTATTAGGTCAAAACTTGATTATGGGTGTGAGGTGTACTCCTCAGCCACAGATGTCCGTCTCAGAGTTTTAGACCCTGTTCATAATGCTGGGATACGTCTGGCAACTGGAGCGTTCAGGTCATCACCAATCCCCAGTCTCCTCGTGGACGCTAACGAACCACCTCTAGATCTCCGTCGCCAGTCCTCAATGGTTCGTTGTTGGCATCGATTACATCGACTTCCCGACTCCCGTCCTTGCTTGGCGGTGCATCTGATATCATGTTTAATTATTACCTTTCACATTCTCGTACACCTTGGCCCTTTGGCTTCCGGGTCAGGAAGGCTTTGGAGGAGATGGGAATTGAAGATTTCCAGATTCGTCCTGTGAGGGTCCCCAGGGTGGCTCCATGGCTTCTTCCAGAAGATTTTCCCTGCACCTGTTTTACAGACAAAAAAGAATATCTTCCACCTCCAGTGGCTCGTTCCCTGTTTTTAGAACATGCCTTCACTCACAGGGAGTCCCTCCCTGTGTACACAGATGGGTCAAAGTCTGATGCTGGAGTTGTCTTCGGAGTTGTCTTTCCTGACTTTTGCCGTGGTGGTAGGCTGCCTTCTGTCGTGTCGATTTTCACTGCTGAGCTCTCGGCCATTTTATATGCCATCCAAGTGATTTTTACTCTCCCTCAGCCTACTTTTACTATTTATAGTGATTCCTGTAGTGCCTTGCAGGCCTTGTGCAATTTTAACTCTCCCCATCCCCTGGTGTTGGCCATCCTTGAGTGGCTTGTCCTCCTGGGTCGTCGTGGCCGCAAAGTCACTTTCTGTTGGGTCCCGGCCCATGTGGGTGTCGATGGTAATGAGCGAGCTGATGCCCTGGCTAAGGGTGCGGTCTCTAATTCCCGGGCTCCTGCCGGGCGTCATCCTGTCCCTGCAGTGGACCTTCGATCCTATATAGATGCTGTCATTCGTTCCTGCTGGCAGGACAGATGGGACGCAGTCGGGGCTAACAAGCTCCGTGACATCCGCCAACGCCTTGGTTTGTGGAGCTACAGCGGCCTGTCCCGCCAGTGGGAGACGGCTCTTGTCCGTCTCCGCATTGGCCACACATTATTGACTCATGGGTTTTTAATGGACAGGATTAACCCTCGCTACTGTGATGATTGTCTGGTCCCTTTGTTGAGTGTCCCAGTTTTGGGGACCTGCGTCGTAGACATCTCTCCGAGTACCGGGTGGGTGACGGTTCTAACAGTCTCTCCCGGGTGCTCGGGGAGGAGGCTTGTAGTGTGGGAGGGAACACTCTCTCCTATGTGGAGGAGGCTGGCCTCCTCCATAAATTGTGATTTTATTATACTTATGGTTTTTAGATAGTTTGATATTATTTAGTCTTGATTCTTTTTTATATATTAGTTAAGTTGACGTGTTCTTTTAGTAATGGTGTGTGTTCATAGTTTGTGTGTAATTTAGTTATGATGCGTGTCCCTTTCGGGAGTTTGTGATTTTGTTAGTTGAGGATAATAATTTTGTGTTGGGCGGTATATGACCCTAGCTGTTGCGCCGCCAGATGCCTAGTTGCATCAATAAATCAATTCAATCAATTCAATGCTATATATTTAATATACCGGTATAGGAGGGTGTGCTACGTGACGGGCTACCACCAGCGGGGAGATGAAAGCCTGGTCTATGTATGCGTGTATGTATGATATTAATAGATTTATTTTCTTCAGTCCTTCTTTTCCCAGGGCAACACCTATTATCTCTGCAAGTGATTTCATTTGTATGGCGTGCTTTGCTGTGGCCATTATTTCGTGCAACAGATTGTCTATGTCTACATTGGAGTGGGAGTATAATTTATGATCATTAAGTAGTTCAACATTGAGAACCGTGCTCTTACTACTAGTACCTACTAGTACCTTTAGAACAGCTATGGTGCTTGTCAAGTGAATCATGAAGTTGAATATCATCCCACACAAGAATATTATGCAAGCCATTTTTATATTTAGTAATATTGGTAAACAAAAATTAAATATTTATGTTAATTTACCAACGTTATTATTATTACCTGACACAGGATAATACATCAGAGTATTTATCATGCATTTGAAAATACAATATTTGGTGTGGTGTTTTAATCGTGTTACGTTATAATAACCTCACTTCTGCCCAGTTGTTTGATGGAAGGACGTGGAAGGTGAAGTTCAGTGCATCAGCCAGTGTTACAAGCTGATTGTAGTCGATGCCTGAATACTTGGTGGCATTACCCTCATTTGCAGACATCCAGAATGGTTCATAGGGCAGGGCTGTGACGTTTATTCGTTCTCCGTGAAAACTGTTAAAATGTGTTTTATGTCATAATTATTTATCACCTATAATAATAATAATAATCTATATATATAAAACAGTCTGTCTGTATCTCTGTTTGTTTAGCCGTTATACACACGCTCATCCTTTGACCTACAGTAATAATTTTTACATACGTATTATCGCTATAATCTGGAGAGTGTCTTGGCCTTATAATTTTTTCATTTTCTCAATGATTAACCAATTAAAAACGACTTTTTTCCTTCCCCCCCCCTCAGCTGACAAATGGTGGTAAATTTTGTCATTTTTCAACTTTCATGTACGCAAAAAAAAAATCACAGAATGAAAGAGCTTGAATTAACACGCCAGGAACTGAAAACAGGAGCTTTCTAGGTGTAGCTACGCAAAAGCTTATCACAAGAGTATCAAATTCTTCAAAAAAAAAGTTAAATAAAATAGTTTCTTCTTAAACAATCAAAGAAAATTGCTAGAAAACCCCATTATCTCTCTCTCTCTCTCTCTCTCTCTATGTAAATGTAATCATGTCTTTAGACAGACAGAGAGACAGAGACAGAGACACAGACAGACAGACAGAGACACAGACGATGCCGGTGGGTGGGTGGTGCCGGCGCTATACCACCAGGCTAATAGCCCAACTTTTCGTACTGCATTTTTAGGGAACTCTTAAAGTACTTCAATATTTTTAGTAAAAACATGACAATGCATCAAATAAGATGTATAATTAACTAAATCCAATTATAATAATTTGTGAACTCACAAAATATCCGGTAGGTCGACACAAACACAAACGTGTGTTTCTTTCACCAGTGAAAACAAGGCCACACACGCATACCCACCATCCACCACCCTCACACACAGACACACACGATAAGGGTCATTATAGTGTCATTATAGTGTGACTTTCGACCTACCTTTTCTTACAGGAAATTTACTTAATAAACGAGAGAATGGGGAGGTAGGGAGATGAGAGATTGTACGGGGAGGGAGAGAGATGAAAGAAATTAAAAAGTAGTAGCCTAATTAAAATGACTTTCTTAGTATATGCTGACTCTATCTATCTATCTATCTATCTATTTAATCTCTCTCTCTCTCTCTCTCTCTCTCTCTCTCTCTCTCTCTCTCTCTCTCTCTCTCTCTCTCTGTGTGTGTGCGTGGGTGTATTTAGCTGTTTTCCTCTGTCTTTCTGTCTTTCGGTAGCGAATCAGAGATAATAGGGAGGAAAAGAACAGTTAAGGCAACACAAGGCGAAAGCATCAGAAGATCAACGATTAATGAAGGAGAAGAAGGAAAATAAGAATAATAATGTAGCTGTTATTTGCATAGATTTACAGCAGACTATCCCTATACCAAAACTCTCCACAAGTGTTACATACTACCATCGCAAGTTGTGGATGTATAATTTTTGTATTCATAACGTCAAGACAAATACATCAACAATGTTTGTTTGGGACGAGGCTACAGGTGGACGTGGCTCTGTCGAAATAGCTAGCTGCCTTAAAAAGTGGATTGATATCGAGTTTGATTTTGATAAGAAGGCTTTCAAACATCTAATCGTGTTTAGTGACAATTGTGGAGGCTAAAACAAAATCATAAATATTATACTTAACTATCTCCACGAAGTGCACAGTGGCCGATTAAAAACCATAGATTTATAGAATACATATCTCGTGCCTAGACACTTTTTTACCGTGTGACAGTGTATTTGGGAATATTGAAAGGAAATTTATCCGCGAGTGATATTAACGACTTTGACTCGTATTGCAACATTATTCGGTTACTATTCGTTATTAGTATCTAGTTGTGAGAATGCGCCAGCAAGACTTTTTGAACATTGACGTGTTAAAACAATACATAGTGAATTGAAAACCAAAGAGTGAATCTGTATCCTTCATAGAAGCCAGAGTATATGTTTTTGATGTTGCATACAAGGAAGGATATTTCATTCAGATGGATTATAGTGATGCACAATTAAATTATGTTAGGTAAAAGCCTACTCGCAAAAGGTATTTAACCTTGTTGATGTACTATTGTGGACAATGATATTGCGCCCCTCTTCTGTCTGAGTCTCAGTCAGGCACCCTTTTACTAAAGCGCGGATTGGCATATCAAAAGCGCGGCGGGTCATCATTGAAAACGCTGATATATTTCTATCAAAAGCGCGACTGAGTGGGAGTATATTCACTCATTTGAAAGTCCGCTTATGTAGCAGTTCTTTAAGATCGTTCACCTCTTCTGTTAGCCAGACGCTATCATCTGTTGCTCCCTGCTTACCACGGGAATTTTGAAGGATTTTGTTTTTTTGTTCTTTATTCATCGCGTTTTTCACTCCTCTCAAAGTTACATGTTTGTTCTTGCTGGGAATCAGTTACCTAAACACTTCATGTAATTGTGTCGGTTTATTTCGCCAGAGATAAATTTGGTGTATTGTGCCATGGCATATTCTGTCCTGTCTCGTTCAACTTTCCGTGTAGTTCCTGGTTTACCGATACTCCTGATCTTAATATTAGTAGCAGTCTGTAGCTTTCCTAGTACATCCATGAACACAAATATAGATGGATGGGATGTATAAAATTGCTCATTGAAATGAGCATGAAAAGATTCAGCTGAATTGTTGGTACGCTTTGTATTTGAAGGGACTTCAGCCCAAAGCACTGGAGGATATCTTGATTCTGCTGTTACTTAATTATCAACCAGATAGTCTGCAAAGCGAGTACATCTCTCATCCTGAGGTGCGTCTGTCATTACCTCCTCGACGAAGCAATCTTCTACATCTGTTTGGTCAATGAAATGTAAACCAAATTATAATTTCTCACACAATCCCTCCTTCCACACACACACACAATCCCTCCTTCCACACACACACACAATCCCTCCTTCCACATACACACACAATCCCTCCTTCCACATACACACACACAATCCCTTCTTCCACACACACGAAATCAGAATGTAAAAACGTACTTAGATATGAAAAAGATGTTATTGAGCGGTGGTCTTTCCAAGCTGCCTACTTATCCTACAGATGTCTATATTTAGTCTTCATAAGTACAGTTGCCTAAAGGTTCTTCTTTAGCCCCTGCAGTGGCTGTGGGGTACATGTGGCAACAATGGACACGTTCGAATTACATCTGATACAGTACAGGATGATTCAACAGGAAGATTGGTCTCATTCATAAGTGTAATTATTCGAATATTGTTATGCTGCCACATCTACGCCAGACACAAAACCGGAGGTAAAGATGAACCTTTAGGCAGCTGTACAGTCGGCGGCAGAAGTCCTGTCGCCTCACTTGCTTCACCGAGGCACGCAATGTTCATAGACTCGAGATTATTAGGTGAAGAAAACGTGTGTATTTCTCGAGTCCATGAACACTGTATATCTCGGTGAAGCAGGTGAGGCGACAGGACTTTTGACGTCGACTGTACATCAGAAGACAGTTAAAGCTTTGTAGTTCATCTTCCTGTATAATGTATTTATGTAGCCTGAGTAGTTTACAAGCTATTAGCCATCAAATGCATTGTTTACATAGTGACAGAGAGTGCGGGAGAAAGGTCCTGACTGTAGAGCTGCCAAGGTAGATAAGACCCGCGGTTAAGCGGTCTTCATGTCTTTGATCCTGATCTTCCTTAATATTTAAAGAAAATAATAGCATAATATTAAACACAAAGACCAACTTAAGGTATTTTTCTGGAAAGAAGCTAAGAGATGAGAGATGTAGAAGTCCTTCATCAGGTATCCACGAGGCCAAAGTCACCAGTTGGGCACCATTTCGGCTATAAGGCAGGTATACGCTCACAATACATCTGTAGAATATATCTTATTTTATCATCTGGCGCAGTGATGAGGCGTATACTCATATTTTATATATATATATATGTATATATATATATATGTATATATATATATATATATATATATATATATATATATATATATATATATATATATATATATATATATATATATATATATATATATATATATATATATAAACTAAATGCACATTTTCATTAAAATAACTTAAGTAAAATATATAAAGGAATCAAAATAAATACCATTGACCTCTTAAGGAAGCCATAAATATAATAAAATTCACAATTCCTGGAGGAGCCTCCTCCACATGAGAGAGGGTGTTCCTTCCTACACTAGAAGCCTCCTCCCTAAACACCTGGGAGAGACTATAACACCCTGAGGCTCGTAGTCTTAAAACATTTGAGGGCCCTTACTGGAGCTCTATGAACCCTCCAAATAATCCAGGCCACAAAACGCTTCAGTGTTTCGAATAGGGAATCTGTTGCCTGGAGTAGTTTGGAGGGTTCATAGAGCTCCAGTAAGGACCCTCAATTTTTTTAAAATTACGGTTGTAAGAACCAAGGTAAAAAGGAAGAGAGATACTCTCACCCTTACCCCCACACGCAGATCCTGTGATGTCAGTGATAATATCAAAGATAACGAAGCTCAGTACACTAGTGGTGCACGTGACTGTGAGACTTGAGCCAACACCACCGAGATATCTCGGTGGTGTTGACTGAGCTCCCCATCAACCCTGAACCTACAATTTGGATAATCTGTGACGTCATGCGCAGAGCAGATACATTTTCGCTTCACACCCCTTCGATGTGAAACTACCTTACTATTCCTTTTACCTTGATGAGAACCCACCCGGTACTCGGAGAGGCGCCTACGATGAAGGTTCCCATGGCTAGGACATTGTAACAAATCAAGTTGGCACGAGTCTTGCCTCCCTGTTATGGTCCGCTGATGTTAGATTTGAATATTTTTCTAATGTAAAAGAGCACTTAAAACACCCATACTTAGAGAGCATTTTCTGCTGACAATAATGACATTGGCAAGGCTGCTTTCAAATGTGGCAATCATCAGAATCAATTAATTGATGACCATAAACTCGGAGCATCAAGCATGTCTCGAAATGTCAATAATTTCAAACCTGCAAGTAACCAGCTGATGAAAACATAAGAAATTTTACCCAAACAAAACAGACCTTCACTATTACTGTTAGGTTTCCTGAGGATCACAATATACAAATAATTCTGTCATCTCCTACCCAAGGTTCTTCTTTAGGTCCGAAGATAAAAGTTTTCTGTCATAATATGATGATATACCTTAGAGAGTGAGATGATTGTTCAGCTTTGAGTACCATGGCGTTGGTCATGGAAAAAGTCCAGAGAGAGGAGAGTATTATTACGAGGTCTTCTCTGGGTAGTCGTGTGACAACCAGTAGCCTCGTCGACCACACTAGAAGGCGGCCCTTGAGGGACCACTCGGCGAAGGTGGCAAGGAACTCTTGGTCGTCACTCACGACCACTACCATCACACACCATGACATTCTCCTCAACTGCGATGTTGTGAACATACAAGTTAAAGAAATAAAATCTGTTTGACATAATATCTATCTGACATGATTATCCTTCCTTCCTTTACTCTTGCTCACAATGCGTACCCACCAACCAGTCAAATAAGACCACCAATAGCACATGGGTACAGTAAATCAAATAACTATAGATGGCATCTATGTTAAAGAAATTTGAAAAACGTATGAATGAGTGCGTCTGGCTGTGTGGAAGGAGTCTCGAAAGCTATTTGTATCCTAAATGTATCTTATTTCTCCAGTATTCAGAGTTTCTGACTATTGTCACCCAAGAATTCTCCCTTGTTTTCCTTCTGGACACAGTATATTATATTCTTGTCGACCCTATGTGATCATAGGGGAGGTGATTGAGTGGTTAGTGAACTGAACTCGAAACCTATAGGTCAAGATTCGAGTCCTTTCAGGCGTGGGACTGAGAATATTTGCTCTTCGAAATCGAGTTTCAGGCACTAACTATAAGGCCACCGAACGCCTGAAAAACACCCTCGCTGGTACACTCGTGATACGTAATCCCTGACCACCAAAGACGAACGGTAGGCACTACACACACACACACACACACCCTGCATTCGAACTCGGACTCTATAAGTGTACTGGGTGGGGAAATGAGCAATACCAGTTGATTCGAAACTTTCTACTCCTCACACTGGTCAGAAATTATGTATCACGAGTGTACTGTACACCATAACAACTTATAGTAAATTTTATGTTGGCACTACTATAGGAACTGGTAATTCTAGAAGTTCATATTTTAGATTTCTCTGAAAGCTGATTTGTGAAAAAGTATTCTGCGTATTTTTAGTTACTTGTATTGAAACTATACAAAATTCCACACAATTTAGCCTACTTGCATTCAGTTTTTTTTTTTTTTTTTTTTTTTTTTGGTCTGTTATAAAATTATATTATCAAAACTTTAATGTTCCTTAAACATTATAAGGCTTCATTAAGAACGTTACCGTGGCCCAGGTTAACGGCTATTCACAAGCACACACCCGTTACGATTTCCGAACTGGCTCCCAGCCACAGAGGGAGGAAAATTAGGGTAATTCCCAAATACTGCAGCTGTTATGGTGTACAGTACCAGCGAGGGTGTTTTTCAGACGTTCGATGGCCTTATAGTTAGTGCCTGAAACTCGACTTGGAAGAATAGATATTCTCAGCCCCACACCTGAAAGGACTCGACTCTTAGATTCCTTGTTCTTATTTATTCAGATACTACATTAGGCTAACGTAGTTGAGGTTTGTAACTGTACAGTGCGAGGTGTAAGTGAAGTGAATCATTGAAGATGTTGAGGCGTGTAATATGTGTAATGTTATCAAGAACAAGGTACCGGTAGTGAATGTATTGAATTGTGAGTTTGAGTGTGGTAGAGGACCACGGGGTACAAAGAATAGGAATAGGAATTCCGAGTAAAATCAGAGGAATGTTAGTAGGGAGTTATTAAGAACTTCCAGGCTTTGTTGGAATTATCAACCATAAATTTAGGATGTAGAATTGATTAGGATTATAACGTTAATATGATTTACTCTCGTAAAGATTTATATTTCTATTATATAGAGACACATTTGTGAAAAACCCGGGACACTACAATATGCAAGTACACCCATGCACCAAACTTCACGAAGTGAAAGTCAGGGTTAGAGAGAAGGCAAATGAACGGAGGCAAGTGAACGAAAGGCAAGTTGTGGTTTGGTATAGAGTTTCGACTTGGTGAGCGATATCTCTACCCAACTATAGTCTGTCCCACATAAACTGGCGAAGATGAATCTGTATTTTCCATCCCTAGCCTTGGTCTCAGAGAGAGCACAAATGACATTTGGAGGATTTTCCCCAAGGAGGTTAATCTCTCCAGAGAGAGAGAGAGGACATACACACACCCAAGAGTAGTCAGACTCGTCTATCCATGGTCTGTCTGAACCTTGGGTCTATCACAATTTTAATAATAAAATTCTGCCTTGATAGAAGTTATTTTTAGCGTCATATGTCAGATATATTAATCATTAGAAAGTTTCGCTATTTTGCAGTGAATAGTTGATATTTTGGGGTTTGCAAATCTGCTTTAAAACTCGTAACAACATATTCAAATTACACCAATTATCTCTCTCTCTCTCTCTCTCTCTCTGGCCGCCATGTAAACATTGTGCAGCGAGAGCTCCTATATATATATATCCCTTTTTACGGAGAATAAACGGGTCTGTAGCCCTGAAGAGGGACTAAGAAGCATTGTGAGGTATGGGAGGAGACCGGTGAGGTTAGTGAAGATATAAGTGGTGGAGACATAAGTATTTGGAAGGAAAAATATACACTTATTCACCTAAACTCCACCCGGTCCGTGTACCTAAGATCTGCGCATGCGCAGAACAGACAATAGCAACCGAAATTTCTACACATATCGTAAATCACCTGGTACCACTACAGACTACTACCATTCTTCAAGTCTTTACCTGCATAAAGCTACAAAGAAGTGTAAGAAAAATGGCAACTTTAGACAATGCAGACACTGCTAGAGCTCTAGCCCCAGGCGAAATAAATAAGATGACAAACCCCCAGTTAAAGAAAGCTCTGGCAACTCTAATTAATACCGATGCCTCCCAACAACCATCAAATAATGATTTATTGGATGAGATCAAGAGCCTAAAAGCAGATGACAGAGGTATGGCCGGTATCAAACAAAAATTGGATCAGTTGACGGAGAGATTGGATCAAGCATATAATATTATATCACAGCAGCAGTTCTTTATGGAATCACTGGACAACAAGGAGAGGAGGAACAACTTGATTATAACGGGGGTCTCAGAGGCGGTTGACGAGATTGACAGAACTGACGTGGAGAAAGTACGGAATGTGATAACAGAGACCGGATACCAACTGACCTCCGACCCTGCAACATGGGAGATAAGACGACTGGGAAGGGAAAACGAACGGAGGAAACGACCACTCCTTGTCGTAGTGGGAGACGGACATCAGAGGAATGAGATATTGAAGAAAGCAAGGAATCTGAAATCAGCGCAAGGACTCATGGCCTCGGTCTACATAAAGAAGGATGTTCACCCTGCTGTGAGGAAGGAGATGGCACGTTTGAGACAGCGAGAGAAAGAGGAAAAAGACAAGCCTGAAAATGTTGGTGTGAACCTAGTATATGACTGGAAGAGACGAGTGCTGTTAAAAGATTGAAATGTAATTGATAAATTTTCACCTTATTTTTTTCTAAATACGAATGTAAATGGTAAAGATTTGAAGTTATATGTTCTTGGAATATATGTAGTGTAAAAGAGAAGTTACAAGACCCTGATATTTTTCACTTTCTGATGCAATATGACATGGTTTGGCTGACAGAAGTAGGGAGTGTACAGCTCCGGACTGATCAATGGTCCACACTTCTTCCACCCTTGCCTTGGTGTGGGCCTCAACGGATATGGTATCACTGACAGGTGGAGGGGGGAGGGGAGAAATGTGGGCGGAGTTATATAGGGGGGGGGGGGTAGCGTTACCAATGTTGAGCCATCCAGAAATTTGAATCCCGAACCACTTGTGATCATGGATGTGAGAAGACAGGTGAGAGGAGGTTGTGTGAGGTTGCCAGTTACTTGAAAAATATAGGTAGAAATGTATTTATTTTACGGCGAGAAGAGGTGATAAAGAGGGGGACTGCCAGCATGAGGGGTGAAAAGAATACAGGTAAAGCTGAAGACAGAAAATTAATTGTCTCAGCTCCGTTATTTGTTGCTTAATATCCAAAGGATAATAATTATAATCAGTATCTCTCTACGGGGGTGAACAATAGACAGTGTCTTTATTTAATAGATCGATCAAATGCAATATAATGAAGCACATATTCTAAATGTTTTTAATATCTTTTCAACTACTCACCCTTATCTGTCCTATACACGACCGATGCCCTATCCATATGGCGAGGAAAGTTCAAGAATGGTTTACTGCTCATGATTATTTGCAGGTGATAGATTTGTCTATTTAAGACTGCGATATGAACCCTATAGAAAATCTATGAGGTTCTATCGTTAACACGTGGGAGCCAGAACGACAGAGAACCACAGCAGATTTGTTACGTCACACCAGAACACAGTGGGAGATTTTTCGGGGAAAACCATATATATTATACATTGAGGAGGCATGGTGCCTCAATGCCCGAGCAACTGCAGGCTGTCATTGAGAAGGAGGGTGGTTGAACACGATACTAGCAACAAATTGATGAGTAATAAAATGAAATATGTAATCTACAGTATTTCAAGCCTTAATATCTTCATAGAAGTGTATATAAATAGTGTATATACTGTATATCATCGTGGCTAAGGGTCTAAAGCAATACATATATCGGTGCTTATAATAATAATAAGAAAACAAAACAAACATTACACATGCTTAATGCAAACGTGAGGTCGAAGTATAAACTTCAGGTTATAATACGTTAACAGTTATTATAATTGTGGTTATTATAATTACAGTGTGGTGCCTACAGACCCAGTTGGATTATGGGTTTGAATGCTTCGTGACGAGGACTTGTGGAGATGTAAACAATAACCAATAAATGTCTGATTTCAATTTTTCCCTATTTTAATTAGTAATAACAATAGTTGTGACACAATATCCTCTAAATCTTGTGATTGGTTCACTATACTGGGCGTCTGAATGGCTGGCCTAGATGTTGACCTCAGATAAATAAATAAAGGTAATAAATATATTCGTCATATATAACGGATTGTATTTGCATACCAAATATCACTTTTATTTCTATTGTGGTCGTGTTTGCGCATTAACAGATTATACAGCAACACACAGAATGATGGTAGTGGTGGTAAGATGGAGAGCAAGGAATGCTGGGATGGAGGGAGAGGAAACAGTGAATTGAATAAGGGAGGACGGGGTGAGGAAGAACAGATGGAGTAGTTATTAGGTAATTAACATCTTACACTATAACTATTATCCTTTGGTAACCAGTTACACAATAGACGTTTCTTAGAAAATGTCATAAATGATACAGGATAAAAATAAAGGATTTACTTGAAATGTAACTTAACACTGGGTAGGTGGTGCATCGCTTGATATATTAGTCATAAAAAACTGGTGTCGTGTTAATTATATTAGGTAAAATCTGGATTCATTTCAAATAATAAAGAATATCCCATGGAATGCAGCATCAGAGTTGGATTTAGATTACAGAAGAAAACATTTAGCTACTTGATCCAATAATTCTCTCCATCTCGATCACTGGTGAAGCTTTACCCCCCTCTCCCCTACCCAACCCCTCCTCTCCTACCACCTTCAAGTGAGTGGTTCACATCCATGATCACAAGTGGTTCGGGATTCAAATTTCTGGATGGCTCAACATTGGTAACGCTACCCCCCCCCCCCCCTATATAACTCCGCCCACATTTCTCCCCTCCCCCCTCCACCTGTCAGTGATACCATATCCGTTGAGGCCCACACCAAGGCAAGGGTGGAAGAAGTGTGGACCATTGATCAGTCCGGAGCTGTACATCAAAAGTCTGTTTTAGGTTTTTATATGTATAATAATAAATCAAGGAAAGGTTATCATAGAGGAGATGTGATGCTATTGGTAAAATGTGCACTAATGCCATATGTAACCAGAGTAGACATGGACACAGATGACATGATATGGGTAGAGTTATCTCTGTGCGCGGGTGTAAGTTTGGGTGGTGTATATGTCCCCCCGGCCGACTCTCTGTATTGTGAAGCTTCGCCATTTCAGACTCTGAACGAGAAGTGTTCGGGCGAGCGTGGGGTGATCGCCCTTGGTGATTTTAACGCGCGTGTCGGGACACCTGTGATGAACTGTAGTGAGGGTTGTGTCTACCGATATGAGGGCGTAAGAGATAATGTTGTAAATAGTCATGGGCGAATGTTGCTCAATATATGTGTAAGTAGCCAAATGGTTGTTCTGAACCACCTGAACCATAACGAGAGTAAGTTTGGAGGTGATTTATCGTACAGGAGAGGCTTAAACTGGATATCAGAGATTGATTTATGTATAGCGAAAACTGATTGTATAAATAGGGTCAAACATCTAGAAGTGAACCAGACCATCCGAGGCTCCGATCACGCCCCGCTGTGCGTGAGTCTTCACGTATCTCCCCCTGTGTTGATGGAGCGCGCCAGACGCCTGGGTGAGTCATACCATAAACCTTTTCAACAGATAATACACAGAACTCCGAGGTATGACACGGTGAACCTGAACGACTTTAGAAATGCATTGGAAAATCTCGAACCCCCAAGCGTTGACGTCCCTGATCAAGAAAATGTAATGAATGCGATATCATCAGGTTGTGAAGTGCTGGACAGGGCGGCTCGGCAGTGTAGAAAACGTGGCAATCAGAACGAAAATATATGGGACGTATCACAGCCACGATGGAAAAGAATACTAGAATCAAATGACTTATGGATGATCAGGAAAGCAATTGATTGGTCAGGAAAAGTCGATATACATGACAGTGTGAGGCCTGGTGATGAACAATTTAAAATTCATTTTATACAGTGTCGGCAAAAAAAGACGCTACCTCCCACCGACATGGACGCTACCTACGACATCGTGACATAAAATTATGGGAAATTTCATTAAAAAAAAAATATTTGTATTGTTCTGGTACTGACCAATTAGTACTTTGTCATTTCTCCTATCATATTAATAACCTCTTGCAGACGTCTAGGCATAGACCTAGCTAATTTTTCAAAATAGGATTTCTCCAGTAAAGCAAGAAGAATATGCGTTATGGTTGTGGTATGCCTGACAGTTCGCCTGTATATTTCTTTAATTGGCACTTTTCCTTCCCTTAGTAACAAAATAGGGACCCTTTCCTCCTTGCTAGTTGTTGTAGCACCCTTGGCAATGCACTAGGTTAAATCTAAGGGCCACCAGAATCACGGGGTAAAGATTCAGTTTGAAAACAATCTGAGCACAAAAAAAGTCAGTGCACTGATTCCATCCACACAGACATAACTAGTAAATTTTGAAATCTGTCTGGCAGATGGCAGCATCAATAGGTTGTTAGGATACCGCCCTCTGCCAGACAGATTTCAAAATTTACTCATTATTTCTGCCTGGGTGGAATCAGTGCACTGACTTTTTTTGTGCTCAGATTGTTTAAACTGAATCTTTACCCCGTGATTCTGGTGGCCCTTAGATTTAACCTAGTGCATTGCCAAGGGTGCTACAACAACTAGCAAGGAGGAAAGGGTCCATATTTTGTTACTAAGGGAAGGAAAAGTGCCAATTAAAGAAATATACAGGCGAACTGTCAGGCATACCACAACCATAACGCATATTCTTCTTGCTTTACTGGAGAAATCCTATTTTGAAAAATTAGCTAGGTCTATGCCTAGACGTCTGCAAGAGGTTATTAATATGATAGGAGAAATGACAAAGTACTAATTGGTCAGTACCAGAACAATACAAATATATTTTTTTTTAATGAAATTTCCCATAATTTTATGTCACGATGTCGTAGGTAGCGTCCATGTCGGTGGGAGGTAGCGTCTTTTTTTGCCGACACTGTACCTATACTAGATGATGCATTCGTGGTGCCGGAGCTTGAGAAAGTAATTCAGGATGTTAATATTAATAAGAGTTATACAGGTATATGTCCTGGTCTTATCAAGGCTTTGCCGGCTAATTGGTTTGTATTATTGTTGCATATGTTTAATGTCATAATTTTAAATGTATATTACCCAGTTAAATGGAGTTTTAGCAAACTTTTTGTGTTGTTTAAAGGTGGTAAAGACAGAATGGAGTGTGGTAATTACAGAGATATATCGGTTTTAAATACATTGATGTTGAACAGATTGAAGTTGTGGGTGGATATAGACAAATGTCAGACAGGTGCCCAGCGAGGACGAGGATGTGTGGAGCAGATAATGACTTTGAGATTACTGAGTGACCTTGTTAATTTTAAGAAAGATAAATTATATATGTTGTTCATAGATTTTTGCAAGGCGTACGACAGAGTGCCTCGTGATAAATTGCTTGAGGTGTTGAAGTCACGTGGGTGTGGAAAAGTAATGTTACGAGCAATACAAGCCATGTATGCATGCACTATGAATGTGTTACGATCCGCTACGGTAGAGGCCACGATAGGAGTACGCCAAGGGGCCCCATCAAGTTGTCTACTTTTTACTTTATATATAGACCAGTTGGTCAGGATGATTAAACATAATATCGGTAGGGATGGATTTTTGGGAATGATGCATACTCTACTCCTTATGGACGATATGGTGATATTGGCAACATCAAGAGAAATGTGTTTAAGAAAGCTTAACGTAGTTCTTGCCTATTGTAAGGAATACGGGATGGTATTGAATGAGAAGAAAACTAAATTTCTTGTGATTCGTGGCACTGAAGAAGATAAAGTTCAGTTAATAACACAGAGTATTAAGATCGATTACGTCCATAAGTACCTTTACCTGGGGGCGTGGATAACCGATGATGCCAAGATGAATTCTGTATTAGCTTTACACGAACTAATGAACGAAACAAATCTTAACAAATTTGCCATATTTTGTGCCGCAAATAGTAATATGCCATACATATTATTATATAAACGTAAGTTATTTGATGCCGCTGTGACGTCTGCTCTGCTCTATAGCACAGAGACATGGCTGGTTGACCACCCTAAAAAGTTGATAGCTCAGTATAACAGAGCGGTGAAATGTTTGTTAGGTGTGAGAAAGTTCACTAGTCCTGACTTGTGTTTTATTGAGTCTGGTAGAGATCCGGTACAGGATGTAATAGCTAGGAGAAGACGAAAGTTTCTTGAATCAAAGTTGAGGACGCCGAATAACGAGGAACCATTCCATATTGTTTATGAGCTATGTCGAGAGGCCAATACACCAGGGTACAGATTTGTGACACAAGCCCTAAGGTACCAATGTAGTATAGACCCACTAGATGAAGCTAAGAGGAGAGTTAGAGAAAACCCGCCAACAGCCTCTAAGTATATAGCCTACAGTACAGTAATTAACCCTCAATTATCTGTTCATCCCGCCTACATAATCACTGAATTTGTTCCTGATTTTAAACGTCAAGCACTAACCAGGCTCCGTCTAATGTCTCACAATCTAAAAATCGAGACTGGCAGGAGAAATGGAATACCGGTTGAACTGCGGTTGTGCTCTTGTACTGGGAACGTGGTACAGGATGAGTCACATGTTCTCTTGGATTGTTCCCTGACCAGAGACTGCAGAGCCAAGTATAATATACAAGATTTTAGCAGTTTATATGCATTAATGGAGAGTGGTGAAGCAAAACACTTGTGTGGCTATATACACGATGTATTAAAAGTGTACATGTAGATATTTTATAAGATGTGATGTTTGGAAATGTGTTCCTATTTAGGCTATTTGTTTTAAATAGGAGAGTATTATATTGAAGGTTGCAACATATATATGTTTGTATCTGTGCAAGTTTTTCTATTTATTTTTTGGTGCAAGTTATAATTATATGATTGAATTTACTTTATTTTGTTTCTAACGGTGGAAGATGTTAAATAATAAGAAATAAGGGAGTATTTTTTTAGTATATGAGTATTTTTAATTTGTGTTTGCGAATTTGTTGTACATTTTTATAACAATTGTTTGGTAGAGAGATCAGGGTTCGAAGCATTTTTAAGATGTGACTTAACTGGACAAAAATTGATTAAGTGGTTAGTTTACTTTACACGGTTTTATTGTTTTTATTGTATTCTTACATAATTATATTTGTGTTCTATGATTGTAATATTTGTAAAGACATTTTTGTCAATAAAATAATAATAATAATAATCTCTCTCTCTCTCTCTTTCCAAAAGTTAGCATATATGTATGGCTTATGACACACAAAGATAATATTCCAATGCGTCCTATCATCTCACAGTCAGGTTGTTTTACGTATAAATTATCACAGTTCCTTGCCAATAAATTAGCCCCCATCATAGGTACTGTTTCTCCAGCCCATGTGAAGTATTCCTCTGATTTTATAGACAAAATTAAACAACTTAATCTTTTCTCTGGTAAAATGGTTAATTTCGATGTCGATTCATTGTTCACTAAAGTTCCCAATAATGATGTCCTAGAATTTCTTGCTAATAAATTGCCTGACTGTGATATTGATTTGGGCATGCCAGTCGACACTTTCATAGAACTTGTAAAATTATGTGTAACTTCATATGCTTTTTCTTTCAATAACAACTATTATATGCAATGTTTTGACATGGGTATGGGTTCCCCACTATCACCCAATTTATGCAATTTATATATGGAGTATTTTGAAACGGAACTACTACCACGTATCTCCCCCCTCATCTCCTTTGGTTTCGCTGCGTAGACGATATTTTTTTCATTTTGGCCCTCAGCCCTTGACAACTTTGATGATTTCTTTCACCAGCTTAATCACCTTGCTCCATCCATCATTTTTAAAGTCGAATGGGAGAACGGTGGCGTACTTCCGTTTTTAGATGTATTATTAGTAAAACTTAATCATTTACTAAGCTTCTAAGTGTATAGGAAGTCTACCAGTTGTAATTTGTTCATTCATTAATATTTGTATCATCATTCTGCCACAAAATCGTCTGTAATCTCATCAAATGTTCCTTAGAGCCCTCAGAATTTGCAGTCCAGAGCATATACATGAAGAAATTCAGCTGATTTGGAAAATCTTTCATGGTTCATAAAAAAAAGCCTACCTTAAAGCAAGGCAATCTCACTATGCTCAAAAAAAAACACCACACAAATGAAACGTTTTCTCGCATTGCCTTACATTTCTGATTTGAGTATGGTGTGGGCTATATTTTTCACACAAGTGCTGTAAATATAGCCTTTAAATACACCTCAAGTATTAAATCAAAGTTAGTAAAAACAAATTTAGAACCCCGTCAGAAGCAAGGATATATAAAATGCCTTATAAAGATTGTGAACTAGTTTACATAGGAGAGACTGGCCGAAACCTAGAAACTAGAATTAAGGAACATAAATATGCCACTAAGACTTGTAATTTAAACAATGCTATTTTTAACCATGTTTGTAATGCCAATCATAGAATTGATTGACAAGGTAGCATCAGATGTATAAAAGCAACGACTTTAGAAAACGTAAGATCATCGAATAAATGTGCATTGAAAAATACCGCAATTTCAACCTTAGTTATGGTATGTATATATTGGACCCAATATTGAGATCCTTGGTAGAAATGTGCCTTCCCTCACCACACACCTCACCTCACCTCACCCACACCCAGGTGACGCCCAAGGGGATTAACACGTGACCTGCCCTCACCGACACCTCCTTCTACCCCATCCCACTGACACCTCCTTCTACCCCATCCCACTGACACCTCCTTCCCTCCCCCATCCACAAACTGTATATAAGTTCAAACCTATGTACTATCTACTATCTAGGGAATAACTGGTTCCCTATAAGTTATTTACATACAATGGATAATGAATAAGATAATAAGATAAGATAGCTAAAAGTTTATATGTGGACAGAGACAAAACTGTAAAACTCTTTACAAATTACTACTATTAAAAGGTGAAAAAAAAGGAGTAACAGGGAAACAAAAAAATTAATTGGCCCTACAAATATAAAAACAGATAAATAAATAAATAAGATGAGGTGTAACCGGGACACAAAAAGTGAACTGGCCCTTCAAACACAGAAACATATATAGAAATAAATAGAAAGAAAGATATAGAGATATAAACAACTGTATAATAAATATAATTATAAGCAATGAAAAGAAAGATAACTTTAATTTTGAAAATGAAAATAAACATGTCAGCAGCCTGGCTGAGCCCAGGAAATTGTACTCTACTACTATATTTCTATTTCCTTACTAACCTCTAGTGCTATCTATCACACACTCTTTATTTTTTCCTCTGTACTCCCACCACCATTGCCATTGCCATTATCTATGTCATTCCTTTCTTCTCGCTAGACCACTGAAGATGGTGGCAGTGTTCACAGAAACTGTTTGGATTAATATATTATTTCCTTCAACAAGAGTGGGTTTTATTCACCGTTAATGGAATCAATTTTATCTTACCCGGCGAGCCTGGGCGACAACCCTGGAGAGTTGTACCTGTGTCACATTAGCGTCCTGTCCAACCATCGACACCTCGAATAATCCAAGACCCCATGTCATTCTTAACTCAGCCGACACCTGGAAAACCACACAAAAGATTGTCTAGTGTATGTCTTCTCTCTAATACTAATATTGAACCATAATTGCTTACTAGTTTGGATCATTCTAACACATTGTTCATTTTGTGGTATTTCCGTGCAAAATTCAATAACTGAGTTGGATGAGCTTTATCGATGAATAGGCACCTTTTAATGAACAAAAACAACATTATATTGATGTTGAATGTCGCGCTCTTCACGCCTAATTAGATGTAATACTGCCTCAATACTTTGTTAAGAGTAGAATGGTTGGCACAAAATGTAAAGAGTTGTAGTGGCTGCAGGTCATTAACTTACCTTTATTGGATAGCGGCCTGGCATCAGCACCATTACCTATGATAATGTGCAGTCAATCGTGATCCCTTGATACCCGTTGAGGTGGTAAACTACATACATATACTCAGAATTTATATCCCTTTAACTAGATTAGACCAAACTGCCATGAGTAACGCTTGTATATGACAGAGGTTGACAACTGTTTATCCTGCCTCCAGACATAACACTAGGTCATTAGTATCTGCTGAGTATTTTGGGAGATATTGAGTTGGGTCAGAAAGTCATACAGGAAGATTATACAGTTCCTTACCTCCATTGGGGTAACAACTTTCACCCCAGTCTCACTCTCGCTGTACACTCGTGATAAGTAATCCCTGCCCAGAGACGAACGGCAGGCACCACACGATAGGCTACCCTGCATTCGAATTCAGCCTCTATATGTGCACTGAGTGGGGAAATGCGCAATACCAGGTGATTGGAAGCTCTCTGGTCAGAAATTATGTATCACGAGTGTACAAGGAATATAAAATACAGTAATTTCAATAAATCTTCAAACACAACTAGAGACTATCTCTTGAGTCTTAACTTTACACCTCGTATCTTCAAAGACTTTGGTCATTCAACGCTATCACACTCATTATATCTGGGCATTATCACCACCCACAACATATGAGTGAACAGCGGGGAATACGAAAACGAGGCAAAAATAACCTCAAGTGATAAGTACAGCGACAGAGAGAAAACAGAGGAATAAGTCATAAAACAGAGAGAGAAGCAGAGAGGAGGCAAGAAGAGACTTCATTAACTATGTTTACAGTCAAATTTGCAAGCCAAACAGCCAGCATAATGACCTTTCTCCACAATTTAAGCAACAACACTACCCTTGCACCACTACAGTACTACAAATGCAACTAGCCCCACTAATATAACTAGTAGTATTCTGCATTAACAGGAGGCCTGGTGAACGACTACCCACATAGTACTGGGAACTACTGGATGAACCAACACCACCACTTGTATTGCGAGTAACCTGCTGGTTCGATCCACAGTGTAGATATTCATAGAAATTTATTTCCACACGCAATTGTGTGTTTTAGTAACTTTGTACAGTCTGAAAATATAGTTTTACCATATATGAACTTAAATGACGATGAGTTTAATCCGACTACTATCGACCATAGTGAAGAATTATTGATTAATCAGTTGAAACATAAACATTTCAGTTAGTTTTCGTTTATCCCACACAAAATAAGAGATCCTATTTGTGATTACTACGTACTACCCAGACAACTTTTCGAACTTGTTAACTGCCATAAAAACAATATTTGTAAGTTTCTCACATAAATATGTAACACCCCCATTTTATTATGTATGTTATTTAGGATGGTTTTTTTTTAATTAATGTATAATTACTAACTTCACTCTCCATAAAATACCAGCATTTCTTTCTGGTAACTTACTTAGAAAATTAGTGAGGGATGGGGTCCCAATAGAAGGACGAGATATTTTCGTTGGCGGAACAATATTTGTATTAAATATTAGGAATAAATTGTATGATATGTGGCTGAGGATAAGAGATAATGGGTTGGAGTATTAAGGGAGGTTAAATAATCATTAATTGTAACTAGGGAATACACCTGGGAGAAAGAAATTGTCGGAATGGTCAAATAAAAGGAAAATGTAGCAGGTGGAACTAGTTTTTCACGAGTAGATGCCCCACAACTACGGAGACGAAGTGAGAAGGAAGTGAAGCAGTTGCTCACAATCAGTCTCTCTTCGTCTCCCGTGGTGAAAAGGTAACTCTACTGGATTATTACTGCTACAAGTGACTAAAAGTTTAAATATTGAAGTAGAGTATGTTTATACATTTAATTGTTGTGTTGGTTATTAATTGGAGTCTCTCTTCGTCTCCCGTGGTGAAAAGCCCAATAGCACAATTCCTGCAACAATAATACTACTGGTGTACTAAAGATATAAAATTAATAATTGAGATTGCTGCCATATAGAGGAAAACCCCGTATCATATTTGTTTTGGCCATATTTTTTTTTTTATTAATAATATATAGATATATGTATGTTTTTTTTTTTATTATTAGTAGGAAGTGGATTAGTTTGTTTATTTGTTGTTGTTGTTTAGCGCTGTCACTAGCGAGACGCGGGATTTGTCCCCGTCCTAGTGTCAGCAAAAGGGAGTAGGATTGGGGGGATTGGGATTTGAGGGAGTAGGATTGGGGGGAATTGTAATTTAGGGAATATATATATATATTTTTTTTATATATGAAAATGATTGTAAATAATAAACTAAATTATAATTAGTGGAGTATTCCGTTACCGATACCGTGTACAATACTAATAGACTGTGTCCCTACTTAGACATTTTTTACTTGATTTAAGACATTGATCGAACCCCCGTTAAGGTACGGGTCCACTTGAGAGCTGAGAGTGAAATAAATGTCGAGAGAACTCACAAAGAGCGTGTCCACCTGAGAGAACTATATCACTCTCGAGAGTCGCTGAGATAAAATGTCCGCGAGAACTCTCAGAAGCGTGTCCACTGAACACACAGACAGAGCAAGTCGCCGAGAGTAAAGAGTCTCAAGTGAATTCAGTGTGTGTGTGTGTGTGTGTGTGTGACATAATATATATATTTTATGGAATATGAAATTAAACCAAACCAAACTTTTGACGTCAACTTTTACTAAACATTAAAGTATATTTGTGATAATCTATTTACAATATTATTATATTTTTGACAACCACTGAAATATCCATAATAATCAATATTTTGAAATTATAATCATATTTACATTAATATTTTTTTGGAAAACTTGTTTTTGAAGACAGCTGTATATGCTTATTATTATTATTATTATTAAATATTATACTTATTATTATTATGTTTTATTTTTGTTGTTGTATCTTGTATTTATACTATTTAACTTCCGCCCTTTCACTCTCAGCTATATCAACACACTGAAAGTGCCTGAGAGTACTCTCAGGATAGTGGGAGAGCTGTGTCCACTAGTGTCACGAATCACTCTCCGACATAAATCGCAGAACTCTCCGAGAGTACTCTCCAGTCTGTGTCCATTTACTTTTTACCAACTCTCGACATTTATTTCACTCTCAGCTCTCAAGTGGACACGTACCTTTAGAGTAATTCTGGGTTGCTTACGCACGTGCCTGGGGTTCAAGCTACGTTACCCACCCAGTGTGTGGTAGCTTGGTTCCTGCGGTCAACCTGTGGTCTGGTGGTGGCAGCGTTACTGACGAGGAACTGGACTTGCCTTTGTATGATTTTTTTTTATGGTATTCGCAAGGCAAGTTCAGTCCTCAGTCCTTTTTTTTCCCAGACCAGGTTGATCCAGTATAAGGATAGAGTATCATACACTGGTGTGTCATTTTTATTTATTGTAAAAGGCCGTGCTTTTGTTTCCTCCTCTAGTAAAGTAAGGGTGATAAAAATAGCAGCGTTACAAATATAATACTGTATATTAATAGTCTCCCACTAAAACTAGATATTGACTTAGATAAATGTAAAGCCATTGCAAATGGTAATATTAATGCATTAGATTTTTGAGAGACAAACCATACTGATGACTTTCAACATTTATGTAATGAGACATAATAATTACGGTATGTCCACGACGGTACGAGGTCTGGACAACTAACAACACTCATACCTTGAAAATTGTGTGAGTTGAAGTGAAGCCATCTGTGAGTAGAAGTGGAAAACATTTACGATCGGGAAGAGTGTCCAATATTTGACCAACTGCCATACCATAATTCCATAGGAGCTCGTTCTCTGCTGTAAGGATATTGAATATTTGAATATATATATATAGGCCTATATATATATATATATATATATATATATATATATATATATATATATATATATATATATATATATATATATATATATATATATATATATATATATATATATGTGTGTGTGTGTATTATTTCAAAATAAAACATCCAAATTTGCATGAAAACGAAATTTGCAACTGAAATAAGAATTATAAGTGATCGTGAAATTATCATTGCTTATACAAGTTCCGGTCTGCATAGGAAGCAATACTGAAATTCAATATATATTTATCATGAGGCTTCAACATGTGTGTCTCACAGTATCAAGTCCGATCTATATAGTAAGCAATGATGAATAAATAATATATTCAGATCACAGGGTGTCATCTTATATGTCTCACAGTAACAAATCTATGGCATGGATGATATGTGCGTGGAAACTAGATTACTCGTCTAAAATATTTTCTTGGTGAAATCATGATGTAAAAATGTACTATCATTTTAATGACAAGTTACCAAAAAACTAACAAAGCTAACTTGCTCGAGATGTTTTGACACATACTGTACATTTATGCTACCATCCATAACATAGAGTGTAAGACGATAACAAGCATCTCGATTATTAACTCTTGATTTGGTTGCAGACGTCCCCCCAGGGCCCCCTTCCGTGGATGCTACCATCGTCTGATGTGAACTTCACACCTACTTCCAAGTCGGAACTGCCTCCTCTACAGCGACAGTTGGCTCTAGAATATGTAGAAACAGTGACGTTCTCCATCACAGATCCATACTGCCTCTACACTGATGGCTCATTGCATGTGAATGGTACAGCGGGTTGTGCCGTTTTCTCACCTGATATGGAGTCACCTCCAGAGGGCTGGGTTGGCCGTCGTCCTGTAACCACTCCAGCTCAACATTGTGTGAACTGTATGCTATTCTGGATGCTGTTAGTCCTGTTTTTCAACAAGGAGTGAATGCTGCCATCTATTGTGACTCCAACCCTGTTCTTTATTCCCTCTCTAGTGTTCGGCCCACACACTCTACTGTTGTTCAGCAGATTTTGTCATTTTTGACCACGTAACTTAACTGTCAATGTTTTATGGGTGTGAAAAAGAGATAGTGTATGTGTGTGTGAGATAATAATAATAGTGAGAGAGAGATAGTGTGTGTGTGAGAGAGAAATATGTGTGTGTGTTTGAAAGAGAGAATGTATGTGTGTGTATAAGAGAGAGAGAGAGAGAGAGAGAGAGAGAGATGTATGTGTGTATGTATGTTTGAAAGAGAGATGGTAACACTGCAACTCAGGCGCTGATTGGCTCAGACAGCCAGCTCGAGCTCTGATTGGCTCTAATTTTCCCTATGAAATATACTCTTCCAGACTTGACTAATATGCGCCCCGGGGCAGCAAGTGTCGGACAGTGGGGCAGGCCAGGCAATCGTGCTCTATAGTGTTAGTACGAGGCGCTCAGCTCAAGCGACACTCAGTGAAGGGAGGCTCACCCTGCATCCCAGCAACATGCCATGGTGGCCGGTAGCCAAGCCTCACACGAACAAAGACTACATTGTGCCTCCGAACCATGAGGCCTCGACGACGGTAGGAATATTTGTGATGGCAGACAGACTCGTAATTGGTGATAGAGATGCTGAATGTTGACAAACAAGACTAAAAGCATCCAGAATAGCATACAGTTCACACAGTGTTGAGCTAGAATGGTTACAGAAAAGACGGCCAACCCAGCTTCCTGGAGGTGACTTCATGTCAGGTGAAAATACGGCACAACAGTATGGATCTATGATAGAGGACGTCACTGTTTCTATGCCACCTCAAGTCCCCTAGGGAGCGGGATAACCAACCACTCGAAGGTAAGGGGTTAACTTTGATTTCGCAATCCTGCTAGCCAGGTGGTGACGAAACTTTGTTTCGCGTCTATATGTATAATATGAACGGTCTGAAACCTTATACCTTTGTCAATGTTGAACAATGGATAATAACCCTCCTCCCCTCTTCGTATGTTTTGGAAGTATATGTGAAAAGCCAATACTATTTAATCTAAATTCATAACAGTAAAATTATTAAATTTTTAATCATGGATTATGTAGCATTAAATTGAGTAAAGATGTGAAAGCATTAGGTTTATAAAGCTGGGTTACAAGTTGGCTGTAGTGTGATCAGGTATCATTGGAGGAATAAAAGAGGATGAAAGCGGGGGAAACATATGAACTGAATTTCATTCAGAAGATTTTTTGTGCTTTACAAATATTAGTAATAATAATAATGATAAAGATATACATCATCATCATCATCATCATCATCATCATAAGAAGAAGAATTATTATTATTATTATTATTGATGGATATTAGGCGCCGCAACATCGAGGTCCTATAGCGCCAGAAAAAGGTGATAGAGAGGTGTGACAGCAAGCAGGAAAGAATAAAAAGAAAAGAGGGACAGTTGAATAATTGAAAGCTGGTGGCTGGGGCCGAAGGGGCGCCATAACTCTATAAGTATTGCCCACATTACTATATAGGCAATAGCCCCCTACGGGGAGAAGAAGAAACTCACTGAATCAATCAGAAATCTTCCTTGGAGGAGAATGATTATTAATATTAATGAGTTATTTCCTACTCTTCCGTTATAGTCATATTTACCATGCCAATACAGTATTTTGTTAAGAACTGTTGATAATTTTTGTATAATGGATTTCAAGATATTTTGTTTAAATTAGATTTATATTCAATGATCCATTTGCCTTTTTGAACTGGTCATAATCATTGTCATTGTTTAGGAACAAACGATTTGTAACAGTTTTGCACGACACACCTTTGGCTATGCTTACCCAACACGCCTTCAGGCACACATACATAGCATTTTTCAGACCTATAATCACTGAAATTCTTTTCTCGAACGACAAAACTGTAATGACCCACTCGCCACTAATATTAAGTGTCGCTCGGCAGACGACACATATAATTATAATCGGGATGGAGACTCCGGTCAGCGTTTAATGTCCGAGATTCAGTTCCTCATCATGGTACAAGAACTTCATTATCAGTGACTAGATTTCCAGATACGGTTCCACAACTGTAATTTTAATCAATATTGGCATGGGAGAACTTCAAACAGATACTACACATCTACTTCACTTGGTGACAGTAAAATGTGGTACATCATTGAATCACTACTCATTACCCGTATTATTGTCATTTTTTTCTTGCAAAGAATTTCAAGTATGCGTGGTCGCATCCTTCTTTACTTAAAAGGGAACCATACAGTCTTATAGGTTCACTTATATATGAAAGTCTCCATACCAGAGATTTAGCCCGATAAATATTGCACCTCTACAATAAGCTACTTTTATTCCCGATTAAATTCTAACAGAAAGTATCATCTTAATATCTGTACTATTTAAATCAAATATTATAATTATATATAATGGCGTGCACCTGATATTTCAAATAAACTCCTAATGAACTTCTGTATTTTGAACCTACCTGTTGGTGCATGATAGAGAGAGGAGGTTTCAGCTTGGATAGCACAAACAGTCAAGACTTTCAGTGCCATTAAAACAATAGCTTCCATTGTCAGTTGTCCCAAACGGTATTCGACTCTCTGTTAAAAAGGATTTAACAATAAATGGAAGTAATGGATAATTTGGGCAAGCAGTGAAAGTGAGAAGTGTGGTTTAAAGAATGTAATAATGAATGTTGTTGATAAGAATTAGTGAAAGGTAAAATAGATAAGGTGTAATACCAGGTTTGAATCTAGGAATAAAATGACGTGTAGCCCTTGTTCAGAGACTACTTGGTGTGTACGAACGGTGGCTGTAAACTTACCTATATACTGGATGCTATATAGTTAGTCAATAGTGTCAACCCAGATCTGTGTCTCTTTGGAATCCTACAAGCCCCAGCCCTTTCTCTATCCCCCTCCCCTTTCCCATTGTTTGCAACACTGGTGTCAGGAGTGGGATACTGTGGCACGGTGTTGAGCAAGAGGCCAAGTCAGAGTCTATGCAGTGTTTGGTGTGCATGCGAGTTTTGCTGCGCCAGGAACTATATCCGACACTGAGGATGAGGCGACTGGTGCCACACAGGCACTGTTTGCAGCTCTGACTGCTATACAGGCTGAACTGTAGGCTGGTCAGACAGTCATGACGAACATGCAGGCTGGTCATATGGAAAAGCAGGCTACTCAGACTGCTATTATGGAACTGCAGACTGGCGTAACTGATCTGTAGGCGGAACTGCAGGCTGGTCAGGAGAGACAAGATGCGCTGCTGTGCCACGCTGTGTAATACGTACATCTCTAATTGTTGGGCTGGAGAGAAGGGTTGGAGTAGTTCACTCTAGATAGCTGTCATGGGGTAGTGAGAGAAATGAATGAATGAATGATTGTGCTTGAGTAAAGATGTTGAAAATCGCGTGGGAATTTTGTAAGCACACTTCCAGGCTCCTGAGCGGTGTGTAGTTTTAGGTTAGGCACCAGTGTGCCTCCTTATGCCCCATGTATACGATCGGAGGGTACCCTGGGACGAATACCACTCCAAATTCGAGCTCCTAGCTGAGGCACAAGCCTGGGACTCGAGAGAGCATGCTGTATAGCTGGCGTCCTCTCTTACAGTCACTGTAGTAGACAAGGCCAAGAGATATACTAGGTCGGGACACTAACCCCCCCATACAGGGTATCAATTTCAGGGGGAGGAGCTTACTACCCTTTCCAGTACGTCACAGACCATAGAAGGAAAACGAGAGATTGAAGTAGACATTAGAGGGCGAACAAAAATATTTGCCAGGAAATCTGTTGAGAACTTGAGAGATAATTATATTTTGTATTTGGAATTCGGAGAGAGAGAGAGAGAGAGAGAGAGAGAGAGAGAGAGAGAGAGAGAGAGAGAGAGAGAGAGAGATGCATTAGAAGAAATTGACACATAAACATTATATAAACAATTCATACAGACACACTATATATAACAATAAGTCATATGCGTATCAACAAGTGTCTGTTAATAAAAATACTATTAATAATAAAAGTAAGAATAGTAATAGAAGAGAATCAAACAGGCAGAATAACGAGAGAGAAAGAGAGAAACTGTATGTGTGGATGTGCTGAGAGAGAGAGAGAGAGTGGGTGTGTAGAGAGAAGAGAGTGAAGGAAAATCTGATAATTATCCCATGGGAACAGAGTCACATGGCATTAATTCCTATTAATGATTTTGAAATACCGCCCTACACTGTATATCCATTTGAAAGCAGAGCGGGAAACCTTCACTGATGGACAGCCAATAGTCAACTTCCATTTTACCTACGTCACAGATTCACTCACCCTCCTGGTGGGAGGTGAGGAGCGCGAGTGTCCTGACCTGTATATCTCTTGGCCTTGGTAGTAGAGGTGCTGTGTCTACTGGCACCGCTGATACGCACCTCTTACGACCGTGTGGTGGCAGTACTGGAGTGAAGGTACCGACACAAGTAACAGGCTGGGGCATTCCAGTCCAGGTTCTGGTCCAGAATGAGAGGGCGAGGAGAGCCACTACTGTAGTTAGCTTATAATTTGGAACTCCTAGTGAGAAGGGCGTATCTTCGGGATATGGTGACAGCTGTGCTACTGAAGGATCAGTTTAGCGAAACCCTTGGAGACCCTCAGAGGCAGCCTCCAGAAGGGTCTGTGGGAACCTGCTGAAAGTGTGGGCAATAAGGGCAGATGAAAAGGGACTGACAGCGAGGCACGGGACACGATTTATACAGAGAATACAGCCCATGCCTGCAGCCCAAAACTGTGGTCACGCTTTCTTCACTGGGAGATGACAGCAGGATGAGGACTGGGCTCATCTCCCGGCTAAGGCCTCATTCAGTCTCTTCTTAAGCTGTCAGTCCACGCAGATGCAAGCTGTGTAGGTTGATAGCGCAGTCAATGGTAAGCTACACTTCCTGGCTGTGGATTTGAGGGCATAGAGACCTTTGTCAGCGCAGATGTAGTGGTAGTGCAAGACTTCCCCTGAGGGTGTGACTGGCAACTGAACGGTGTTATGAGGACTCGTAGAGGTGGAGAGTGGTAGGGTGCAAAGAAGAGTAAATTGCCTGTATACGTAACAGATATCGAGGACCCACGTTTCTTTTAGCTTGGACTACTTCAAGAAGACCTGATAATGAGAGTTCGTGGGGAAAGTATCTCTAATAGAGTAACCTAAGCGGCCAAGTAGAAACTTTGGGAGGGAATTAGAGTAGGGCAGCGCATGATTTCAGGCTTGGTGCAGAGGTGGTTGAATCGTGCGAGGAAGAGGTTTGCCCCTGCGTATTTCGCAGACAGGATTGATTGATTGATGGATATTAGACGCCGCAACATCGAGGTCCTATAGCGCCAGAAAAAGGTGATAGAGAGGTGTGACAGCAAGCAGGAAGGAAATAAAAAGAAAAGAGGAACAATTGAAGAACTGAAAGATGGAAACCATTTAGTCTGGTCTCTCACTGGCAACCTTCCTAGCATGGGAAGCCCTCTCTCCGCTAAATCGGGGCAGAGCAGGGGCCGGAGACCCCTCTAGTCTAGCTCGCCAGGTCTTAGAGACACACAAGCCCCCCCACCACGTCAAGGCAGTTTCCGTTAGGGGGGTCGCAGATAGGATGGCTTGAGTTTTGAGATTGGGAATGTCTCAGCGTGGACTAGCTTGGTAGGCCTTCGAGTTCAGGAAGGGAAGTTTAGGATTGTAAAGAGGAGCAGTGTTACCGGTGCCCGTTTTCTACACCTTACAATTCAGACTCCTATAGTTTGAATCATGTGAGAGGAAGAGAAGTCACTACATGTGTTCCGTGGCTTCTCCTTCCCGATTACGTGGTGTTTGGAACCCAGTGAGGGTCCGTAGGAAACGGGTAGCCCTGTGAGGAGTGTGAGGCTTTTGGGAAGCCAGAATGTGTATTATCGCCAACATTTATAGCTGGTACAATCAACGTCGTCAATCCTCCTTTCCTTGGTGTGATTTACGTGTAGAATGACTCGGTTCTTTATTGGATATTTATCATACAGTCAGACGCTCTTACACAGTTAGCACATCAGCCGAGTATTTAGAGTTCTGGAGTCGTAACCTACTGCATAGGCCGGGAGATCGATTCCTCTCAGGTGAAACCCTGAGAATATTTACTCTTCCGATTTGAGTTTCAGGGACTAACTATAAGGCCCCGAGCGTCGTAAAACACCCTCGCTGGTACAGTTGAGCAAGTAGAAAGAACAAGTAAAATATAGCTATATATAGTAACATTAAGCAGTTATTTTTTGCAGTAAGCTCTTGTATCTTTATGAATTAATTACTAGGAACTGAGAGCAAATGTATGGTGGAACGTGATTGGTTGAACTTTGAGTGGTGGTGAAGTGGTTGCCATATATAGCCGTAATTTTCTTGCATTTTCTACTTGCTCAACTGTACCATAATAGCTGCAGTATTAGGGAATTACCCTCACTTCCCTCACTCTGTGGCTGAATACCAGTCCAGAAGTGAAGACGTGTGTGTGTTTCTATCTTCCTTTTAGATATCTACATATTCTGGGATAAATTGTATCAAGTTATTTATTTGCATCTATAGGTGGAATACCAAAGTCACTAATATGTCCAGTAAAAGAAGAGTGTTTCAGCTCAGCCTATTTACATAACATACCTAAGTTATTAAGGAATAAGTTATAAGGAATGACCAATACACAATTGCCGTATATATTCAGGTATGTACAGTCGGTAGCAGAAAGTCGTCCCACTCTGCTGTAGTGATGGGTGCCTGGAGATCTGGTAATACTGTACGACAAAGAGTGAGGGAGTGAGGGAGATCGAGGGAGAGTGAGAGACGGAGGGAGAGAGAGAGGGGACTAACGAGGAAAAGAGTTGGCAGTTATGGTTTAAATGGCAATAACTAGAGATCGTTTGAACAGGGCTACTTTAAGAATTTATTTATAACTAGCAGGGATACCCGACGTTGTCCGGGGGATCTATCTATCAATCTATCTATATCTATTTATATCTATATGTATATCTATCTATATATATATATATCTATTTATATCTATATGTATATCTATCTATATATATCTATCTATTTATATCTATCTATCTATATATCTATATATATCTATCTATCTCTATCTATATATATATATCTATCTCTCTATCTCTATATCTCTATCTATCTCTATCTATCTCTCTATCTATCTATCTATCTATATCTATCTATATATCTCTATCTATCTATCTATCTATCTATCTATCTATCTATCTATCTATCTATCTATCTATCTATCTATCTATCTATCTATCTATCTATCTATATCTGTCTGTCTGTCTGTCTGTCTGTGTCTCTGTCTGTCTGTCTGTCTGTCTAAGAACATGATTACATGTACTATCGTGGACATATATTTCGATCCCCTTCCTGACTGAAAGACTTGATTTGAGTTGGTAACATTGTTGATCTCTCCTCCCCCCCTCCCTCCTTCTCCCTCAATGTTTCCCGTCTTATGAAGTAAAGAATGTGAAGCTTCGTGAACCCTTCGAGTATGATTGTTTATTAACATATTATTTCATCCTTTCAAAGTCAGATTATATTAATACATATCTGATTACATACTCTCAAAACTCAGTGTAGTTGTCATTAACTTAATAAATAACGAGTATATTATACCTTCCTTCTCTTCCCAACTTTGTTATTATCCTCTCCACTTCTCTGATCTCCCTCACCATCTCATTTCCTGTATTCCCTAATCACCTTCCTGCCTGCCTCACTCACTTCTTCCTTTGACATACAGTATATCACTCTCCACCCTTCATTTTGACACACCTAAATAGGGCCCAAGGTGGGCCGAAACTTTGTTTATCCCCGTTGCTAGTGTATACTCATAGTGTATATAGTACTATATACTAATATACTTCAATATTTAATTTGTTATACCATACAGACTGACCCAGTCAGCTTATTTCACAACTGCATAGTATACACGATTCATATCAATGAGGCAATATTCCATCTTTTTGGATATCTGACTTCATCTCTTTACGACCATGAATATTTTGTAGCTTAAATTACACCTAAATCACTATGGATTTGTGACATTATATGTTTTAAATATAGTTATAGTGATGGTAAATAGATATTTATATAAAATGATGGTAAATGCTCTATGTATACAAATAGCATAACTTTATCCAACCTTTTACAAATGTATAATGTCAATATTTTACTGATATCATGAGCATCTGCTTTTATATAGGAGGAATGAAAATGAAAAGTTCAATATAATACAAGAACTCGAATAAGATAAACGTTGAAACACATGAAGCTTCAAGAGATTCCTTGTGAGCTTCATCGAAGCTTATGTCATTCTTCCAACACTGTTGGCTTATCAATTGCAAGACTAGCAGTAAGATGCAAAGACGGTAACACGACGCTGTAACTGTACGGGCTAGAATTGTAGGCAGGAGCGAAGCAGGGCAAAGTATCGTTGGCTGAACCGGTGGCAGGAATCTGGAAATCTACAAGATCGTCCGAGAACAGAACGGCCACTGAAAACCCAACTCCCTATATTCTAGCCCGTACAGCTACAGAGTCATGCTGCCGTCTTTGCATCTTGCTGTTAGTCTTGCAAATGATAAACCGACAGTGTTGGAAGAATGACATAAGATGAAGTCAGATAACCAAAAAGATGGAATATTGCCTCATTGGCATGATTCGTGTATACTATGCAGTTGTGAAATAAGCTGACTGGGTCAGTCAGTATGGTATAACAATTTAACAATAAACTTGACTTGAGTGTTAGCGAAGGAATGCCTTGACTATTTAAGGAAAGACTATCTTTTTAGTAAATTAGAGCTTTGCAAATCCTCCAAACTATGCCACGAAACACATCCCCTGTAAGAAACACTGAGGTTATCTGTTCCCTGGCATAGTTTGATGGTTTCATAGAGCTCCAATTTAGCAAAAAGATATTTTCCCCTTAAGAAATCGACATGTTTGAGCTATAAGATCTTATGTAATCAGATAAGGCAGGTGTAATTAAGAAGGTGGGTTGAGTAATAGTGGCTGATACTGCATTGAGTTATGGGAATACGTCATCAGATACAATGTAAATATAAAGAATATAGAAGGTTTACTGTCCGCATTTAATAATCACGTAACTGTAAGCTTGAAAACTTGTTCAGTTTAAGTATGAAATTCACATTCCCGTGAATAATGATGATGTAATGTAAAACCCAATTCTGTTCTCTATGAGTATACACTAGAAACAGGGGATAAACTAAGTTTTGGACCACCTTGGGCCCTCTTTTGGTGTGTCAAAATGAAGGGTAGAGGGTGATATACTGTATGTCAGAGGAAGAAGTGAGTGAGGAAGGTGGGAAGGTAATTAGGGAATACAGTAGGTGATAGGGTCAGAGAGGTCAGAGAAGTGGAGAGGGTAGCAACAAAGTTGGGAAGAGAAGGAAGGTATTATATACTTGTTACCTATTCAGTTAATTAATGACAACTGCACTGATGAGATATGGGAATAAGTAATCAGATATATATTAATATCATCTGACTTTGAAATGATGAAACATTATGTTAATACAATAAACAATCATCCTCGAATGGTTTCACGAAGCTTCACATTATTTACTTCATTTCAATTTCTGGCCTTGTATTTTCTTAGATTGATAATTCTGGTCATATGTAAAAGATGTTTCTGTATGGGTCGCGAGAATGATGTCATAGTAAAAACTGGGTCACGACTGAAAAAGTTTGATGAACCTTGCTATAAACTATTGGTGATTCGATACCCTTCACAGTGTATGCTTCATTCCTTCCTCCTGACACACCGTCTTCTCTACCTGATCATTCGTTACCCTCCTATAGCCCCGCCCACATTTCTCTCCTTCTCTCCCACTAACATCCCCCCCTCCCTCCACCTGCAACTGTTACCAGATCCGACGAGGCACAAACCAAGTCAGTCATGGATGGACTGTGGTCTATTGATGTGTCCGGAGCTGTACCACCTCCACATTCCACACTGGCATCAGACACACCCTCGCCACACAATAGGACTCTCTTTATCTCACGGATGAATGAATCGGAAGAACTGAGTCGAGCTGCTCGGGATTCACACCAAGAAATAGAGGCTTCACAATGCTGACTGTACCAGCTATAAGTTTCGGTAATATTACAAGAGAGACCCGGAACCCCTATTGTGAGTTCTATTGATCTCACCAAGCCCGTGTAGAAACTTTATAGTGTTCGGGAATCTAGTATGTTCCTGGTAGAGATATGTATTCAGAGACTGCCTATTAGCTACTTCTATTCTAGTTATACCTTAGCACTATACCCTCGATGAAATGCCCATAATTTAACCATTGTTAAAACAAACATTGTAGGAAAAATAATTTATGGGTAAAATATAGAGAATAAATCCTAGCATATAATTATAGCATATACTCTCAAATCCGGTGACTCTAGCCATCGTATAACCTATATTTTATGAAATTCTACAATTCTGCAAACGAATCAAAATAAAAAATCACGAAAACCAGTGAAATTTCAGTAGATGGCAATACTGTTGATTTTATTAATGCGGAGGAACTTATCATCTCGCTGTGTTTCAAATATTATTAATTTTCGAAATACATAAACTTTATAACATAAAAACAACATTATGCCTGCTATAGATCATATTTTCTTAGCTGTTTTTTTACGTTTATATAATTTTGGTACAATCGCTAGTCGCCTGCATAAAGAAAGACTTGGGATGGGAGGGTAGGGCAGCGTTACCAGGTGCAGGTAGGAACATTGTCTGTTTTAGGAAATTTTGAAGCCCACACAGGGAAATTATATACAGATTGTTCAAGAGTATATGCTGTCAATGTTCAAGGGTAATCAGACAATAATTGAGGCAGAGTTAAATTATAAAGGTAATGTTACGGAAATTTCATCAAGCGGACCTGCTGGCATCACTGTATGAGAGGGAGAGGGAGTACATTATTGCCATACTCGTAATTGCATCGTAATTGTCATCACCACACAGCCAAGCTATTTTCCCACTTCTATCACCTTATCACTCAGATACAAGATAAATATAGTGATAACCACTGCAAACATTACAATAATAACAATTAAAAGATATAATAGTGAATATATTGTACTTTGTAGTAAGAGAAAATGTAGGCCTATTTTAGTATTGCAGTAAAGAGAAAGTTCGCTTTATTTTGTTGATATAATATAACAGAACAAAAAAAAGCTTTAAGTAGTTTAGTAATATTTTTATCTTAACTTGTTAAGTCGTAGGGCAATGAAGGCCAATGTACAGTGTTTCAGTGTCTGTGTAGGGTTAAGAAATCTCAAGGGGTAGGCAACACTGTATTGTACAGTAGAGCTCACATCAGAGAGTTGGTACTTGATACTCGTCAGTATTTGGTAGCAGCTGATGAGGTACAGACGGAGAGATAAAGCTCCGATGGTATCGTTGTTATTTCTTTAATTACATAATTATATACTGTACAATAATTTCCTCCTATATGACATGCATGACAAAGCACACTGTATATATTAATGTAACATAATCTGTTTGTAGAAAACCTTATAGTCGCATATACAAGAAATATAATAATTCTATACAGGGTGTCCCTCGTATTTCTTTTTCCTCTTTGTCAAATAAAAGTAGATGTATTTCTAAGATAAAAATACTCTGTAAACATATCTCTTCTGAGTTTTTGTTTGGCACCTATGTTGAAAGTTAAATGCGCGCATACTGCCAACTTACTTTTTTATTATAACCCCTACAGTACAGCTGACCATATACTTGCCTCCAGCTTTTCGCTCGCCTCTACCCACAAAATTCCTCTATTTCCCCTATTTTCATAACGCTCTCACTCTTAATCTATATAGTCTATTTACTTCAAATTTGTTCCTTACTTACCTTCAACTCTTTCTCTTTCAAATGGTATCATCTGGAGAGGTCTACGATGTGTAGCTATGGAGAAAGTGCGAGTTGAAGTAGACCAATTTCTGCACAGGGAGAACGTGTTTGTGTGTAGCATGACTGTGGTCATGGTGTAGGGCTAGCCGATAAACACATTCATATATTCACTACGGTATTTCCTTATTACTGCGATTATCTATCGTGTGTCACTATCACAGCACTAAAATTAATATGTACACTTGTAGGAATATCATTGTGTCACTGTCACGTCCATATATTCACTAAGGTATTTTCTTATTACTACAATTATCTATCGTGTGTCCTCACCTCACCTTATCTTACTTCACCTCATCTCACCTCACTTCACTTGACAGGGATAGTCCTAAGTCACACCATATATAAGCAGCCTGTAGGACCCACGTGTACACTAGTTTACCAGCCGCCTGTGCGTGTGTTTGTGGTTGTGTCAACCAACATGTTTTTGTCGGTTGGTTTCGTATACATCCATTATCTTGCACATATAATGACTAAATACTTTGGTCCTTATTAGTGGCGAGATGTAAGACTTTACTATACAGTCGGCAGCAGATATTCGCCCCACTCTGCTGTAGTAATGAGAATTTGGAGATCTGGTTATATTGTACGAGAGAGACTGAGGGAGGGAAATAGATCGAGAGTGAGGGGGGAAGGGAGGGAGAGAGTGAAGGGGGGACGGGGCATGTTATGAGTTAGCTTTAAAACTGAGTTCATATTCCCACCTGGGTTAGGGTTATCAAAGCTTCGAATGACTTCTGGAACGTTATCTCGACGCTGATTGGATGTTAAAGTTCCTCTGAAGTTTAAATAACATGAGACTCCACCACCAATAATAATCATAGGATACACCAAATAATGCATATATGATTTTCTGTATCAGTATTATTATCAATACACACTAATATTACATAAAGTTTAGTATATATTGTAAATGAATTCTTAAGATATCCCTGTTCAAACGATCAAGAGTAATTGCCATTTAAACCAAAACTGCCAACTCCCCCTCTCTCTCTCTCCTTCCCTCCCTCACTCTCTCCCTTCCTCCCTCACTCTCTCTCATACAATATTGTTAGATCTCCAGGCTCCCATAACTACAGCACAGTGGGACAAAAATCTGCTGCCGACTGTACACTCTTATGAATAAATTTGGTGCGTCAGCGTGGGTGGGCACAGATTCGGACACGAGCAAAAAGTTATTTGATAACTCAGCCATCGTGACGATCTGAGTGGGGGATGCTGGATACTAGCTTGCTAACAAGAAAAACCCGCCCAACATAACGCTACATGGCTGATGGTATTCACCATCAGCCGGACTGTATGGGTTAAGTATACTTATTAGTTCCTCTACATCTCTGCCACATTACAGCATCATAGTTTTTATAACAATATCTTGATGAACTACAACAATTACATAATAACGGTTTAAATAAGAGAGAAAATTAAATACCCTAAAATATCAGACTAGTATATGGCAAAACATGAGTACAACCGCCACCATTGACTACCACCGCCCCCTTCTCCTTATACACACATTTTAACTTTCAACATATCTACCAAACAAGAGCTCAAAAGATGTATGTTTATAGAGTATTTTTACACTGTATAAACTTTGCATTTACCCTGTATAACCTTTGCTGTAACCTGAAGCTCTAGCTCTTTCCTCCCCTCCTCCCTCGTTGTCCACGTGACTGACGGTCCCTGAGCCTTTCTCCAATATGCCATTAGATTTATCAGCATTGCCTGCATTGTTGTTTGTGTGTTTTTCTTTCTGTGGTGTTGCTGGTATTGTTTGGCTGTTGTGGTTCTGTTATTGTTTTGTTCTGATTCTCTGTGACTGATTGAGTGTTCAGTTGTTTGCTTTCCATCTAGGCCTGGCCTGATGGAGAGTGCGGATTCCTACTTGGAGGCTGACTTGGCAATGTCTGAGGACAACGAGTCTCCAGTTGAGGATCACTGGCCTGAGCTACCCTTGCGCAATCCTTCCTCCCTCTCTTCGGTCACTCCGCAGCTCAAGTAGCAGTTGTCTACCTCAACCTCTACCAAGTGCCAAGACACTACGCTGCCAAGACAGCGAAGGGTGCAACTAGGCTTCTGGCTGCGCAACAGCTTGGGTAATAAACCGCCCAGCATAAAATTGTCATCCACATAATTAACCCCTAGAGACCGGGGCATGACATACATCGTCCTACTTTAAAGGCCGGGTCACGACATACACCGTCACAGCGATTTAGCGCTATTTCCAGCCATGTAGGGCCAGTTTTTCTTGTTGTTGGGCGAGAAAATACACTCACAATATCGATCTGCTACCCACTCAGTTGCCTTCTAGTCGTGACGGAGAGTGGGCGATTTTTAAGTATTTCCCCTTGTCCGAATTTGTGCTCTAACGATCGTAAAACAATACCGTAGTGAATATATGTACGTGAGTGACACCATGATATTCCTACAAGGTTACAAATTATTATTTAGTGTATAGATCAAGACACACGATACATAATGGTAATAATAAGAACAATAACACCACAAACACACCCAGGCAGGGGAGTGATGGTAAATATACGTGTTTCCTACGGTACAAATCAGTTTGTTTATCATTTTCTAAGTGACAGTTACACGATGATATATTCCTACAAGTGTTCATACTATTTTTAGTGTTGTAATGATGACATACGATACATAATAGTAGTAATACGAGTGAGTTGACAAGGGAATTACTCGGGAAACTGGACACTCTAAGCCGTGGTCGAGTATATCCCGCGCGTACACACAGACACACTGCTGATTCGCGCGCAAACATGGTCCATTTAAACTCGCCCTATCTCCACAACTATTCATTGTACAGCCCTCCTGATGGTACCATTGAAAACAGGAAGAGTTGAAGGTATATAAGAAACTATTGAAGTCAGAACACTATATAGGTTAAGAGTGTGAGGGTTGTGAATATAGGGGAAATCGAGCAATTTTGACGCGAGCGGCAGGGTAAAAATGTTGAGGCAAGGTGGGGGGGGGGGGGTCCCGGAGCGTATGGGTTAATAAAACATAAACTCCAGAAAGGGATTGGTAGTATGACTAAATGCCACAAAAACTGAAAAGCACATTATTACTAAAATAACACGTCAACTTAACTAAAATATAAAATAGAATCAAAACTAAAAATATCAAATCATCTAAAAAACATATATATCATAAAATCATAATTTGAGGTGGAGGGCGTTTCCTCCCACACTACAAGCATCCTGCCCGAGCACCTGTGAGAAACTGTAAGAATCGTCACCAACCCCGTACTCAAAGAGGTGCCTACGACGCAAGTCCCCAAGACTCAGACACTTGTAGCGGGGTGCTACATTAGTCTCCTGGTGAGGTTTGAAAGGAGACTAAGAGATCGTGGGTTTTAATCTGTTTATTCATACAGGCTACAAATGGTATATAAGATTTTAGAGTGAACCTGAAATACATGAATAAAAGGATTCCTGCCTGCTACACTATTAGAACCCATCAGGCGAGAGGGCTGATGCTTGTGGCGGGTAGCTGATTCCAGCCGCCACAATACTCCCCCCTCAGCGAGAAATTCTTGGTCCGTGTTAGAGGGGGCGACCTACAGGCGGCGGGTCGTCGTCTTGTAGATAGGTCGAGCCGTGATGTAGGGCCGTGTGTGGCAGTAGTGGTACGGGCGTTAGCTACGCTTGGCGTACGCACTAGAGCGCTGCAGGAATATATGCTGGTAGTGCATAGATTATGATGGACGAAGGGCTCCCAGATGCACCAGTTTCTGACTACGGAAACACCTTCCCTCGATTGGTAGTCGATAGGGGAAGCAATGGGTAATATGCTGGTGACAGAAGCAGGTGAAGCTTGCCAGACATATGGAGTTGCATTGCTTGGCAGCAGGTGTCCGAAGGTCAGGTGAACTCTGCGAACATTGATGCAGAGAGGAGTTGGTGCTGGCTTGTCTACATCAACACATCTCCCGCACCAGTGTGTGGTGGGTACCGTGGGTAGTTGAGATGTGTTAAGATGTGTGCTGGGTAGTTTGCACCAACACATCTTCCTCACCAGATTGTGGTGGGTAGTGAAGATGTATGGTGAGTAGTGCAGATGTGCTGATTACTTGGCAGCATCGTAGTTGTGATGTGTGCTGATTACTTGGCAGCATCGTAGTTGTGGTGTGTGCTGATTACTTGGCAGCATCGTAGTTGTGGTGTGTTGTTCGGCTCCGGGGTCACCTGATGTAGCGGCTAAGAAGAGGTCTGGGTTTACACTCTGGGGTCACCAGACGTAGCGGCTAACGAAGAGGTTTGGGGTTTACACTCCCGGGTCACTAGATGTGATGGCTAAGAAGAGGTTTGCCAGCCATGTGGAGTAGGTTGGATGTTCGTGTCACTCCGGGGTCACCACTGTAGCGGGGTGCTACATTAGTCTCCTGGTGAGGTTTGGAAGGAGACTAAGAGATCGTGGGTTTTTAATCTGTTTATTCATACAGGCTACAAATGGTATATAAGATTTTAGAGTGAACCTGAAATACATGAATAAAAGGATTCCTGCCTGCTACACTATTAGAACCCATCAGGCGAGAGGGCTGATGCTTGTGGCGGGTAGCTGATTCTAGCCGCCACACACTCAACAATAAGATGCTGTACTGTCAAAGGGACCAGGCATCATCACAGTGGGGAGGGTGAGCCCTCTCCATTAAAAAGCTATGAGTCAATAATGAGTGGCCAATACGGAGATGGACAAAAGCCATCTCCCACTGGCTGGACAGGCTGTAGCTACAGAATCCAAAGCATTGGCAGATGTCGCGGAGCTTGTTACCCCCGATGGCGTCCCATCTGTCCTGCCAGTAGGAACGAATGGTAGCATCAAAGGTCAACTGTAGGAACAGTATGACGTCTTGCAGGAGGCTGAGATTGGAGACTGCAGCCTTAGCCAGGGCGTCAACCCATTCGTTCCCATTGACACCCACATGGGCTGGGACCCAACACAAAGTTAATTTGCGACGACCCAGGAGGACAAGCCACTCAAGGATGGCCAACACCAGGGGATGGGGAGAGTTAAAGTTGTACAAGACCTGCAAGGCACTACAGGAATAACTAAAATTAGTAAAAGAAGGCTGAGGGAGTGTAAAAATCACTTGGAGGGCATATAATATGGCCCAGAGCTCGAAAGTAAAAACGACATGACAGAAGGGAGCTTACCGCCACGGCAAAAGTCAGGAAAGACAACTTCAAAGCAACTCTAGTATCAGACTTTGACTCATCTGTGTACACAGGGAGGAAGTTCCTATGAATGAAGGCATGTTCTAAAAAGAGGGAACGAGCCACTGGAGGAGGAAGAGATTCCTAAACTAAAACTCTGAAACGGACATCTGTGGCAGAGGAGTACACCTCACGCCCATAGTCTAGTTTTGACGGAGGAGGGTTGCCCGATCAGACCCCCAGGTAGTATGGCCCAGGACCCTCAACAGATTAAGAGCCTTGAGGCAAGAGACCATAAGTGTACGTAAGTGGAGAACCCAAGTCAAACGTTTGTCAAAAAGGAGACCCAAGAAGCGAGTCTCCTCGACGCAGCATATCCGATGACCATGCATGAATAAGTCCGGATCAGGGTGGACACCTCGGATGTGGCAGAAGTGCATAGCAACTTTCTTGGTAGGAGAAAATCGAAACCCATGTGAACTAGTCAAACGTGATACCCTGTCAAGGGCAAGCTGCTTGTGCTGCTTGTGGGAGGCAGCAAACCAGACTACTAGGTCGTCAACATACATCTAGTTGGCTGTACCGTCCAGAAGGGATGAGGCAATGACATTAATTGCTACTGCAAACAATGTAGTTCAATGTAGTACTTAAACAATGTAGTTGCTGCAGGATGCCATATTACCATGTAGTGTCATAGGCTTTCTCCAAATCAAAGAATACACAGACAATGTGTTGATGTCATGCAAAGGCCTCACCTCCCCCCCCCCCCCTAACGTGGTGTGGGGGCTTGCATGTCTCTGAGACCTGGCGAACTAGACTAGACGGGGCTCCGGCCCCTGATCTGTCCCAATTTCGGAGAGAGAGAACTTCCCATGCTAGGAAGGGTGCCAGTGAGAGACCAGACTAAATGGCTCCCATGCAATAGGCTGCCAGTACGGGCCAACAGTGGTGCTCTCCAGAGGGACTGCCCTCTAGATGCCGTCTTAAGTTGGATGGTTGGAGATGTTGGGGAAGGGGGTCTCAGAACCGTCGTGGGCAAACTTTCTAGCCGTTGGGGCTGCTCTTTTTAACGAGTGGCCCCCTGGGGAAAAAGGTACCCCACCTATGGCGACCAGCGCTCGGTCCCCTCATCTGCCAGGCAGGTAGTAACTCATGGGCCCTGGGGCCAAAACAATAATAACAATATCATATGGATAACAAAAAATCTCATTATTTTCCTCAAGCGGTGGTCGACCGGGCCCTTGAGGCATCACAATCTGGTCATTGTGATATGCAGAATTCTGCAAAAATGAGTAAACCTAGCAGGTCGGGTGTTAAGTCAATGAACCCTGTTAGCAGTAATGACACATTAATATTAACAAATGTACTTGCATCCCTTTGTTATGGCGCTATCAACTCAATTTTTAGGTGTTTTGGAGTGGTTCAACATATCTGAATCACTTATGACAGTAAGTCTAATAATTGCTATATCACTTTTAATACAAATGCTGCTGCCAAAGCAGCATTTGAGGCAAAAGATTCTCTGACTGTGGGGGATTATCACTGTAAAGTTCAGATGAAGCACTTCACCAATGTAGTTGACAGTGACAATGACTACTGCCCTAACATCTTTGATGACTGGGTAGAGCATGTACCTAAGGAACATCGGGTTCCTACGCCCTATATTGTTTGTGGCTTACTACAGGGAGGGACGTGGTAACCTTATCCATGCTTCCCGGTATCTGGAGAAAAAAATAGGCCACATAAAGAAATATAGTAAGAGCGTTTTAATCAGAGCCAAAGATCTAACACAGGCTATGATGCTCCTCAATCTCCCCTGTCCTTCTAATAGCATGTTTGAATCTATTAAGCCACATCGAATATTTAATTATAGCAAGGGGCGTATATATAATGAAGACCTGTATGAATTCTCAGAAGAGGACATTCTTGCTATGTGCCCAGACAATGTCCAACGAGTAACAAAGATGAAAGACAGTAAAAATATGATCATCCTCACTTTTTATGGTTCGCATATCCCAGATAGCATTAACATTAACCCCACCTCTTTTGAGGTGAAGCCTTTTGTTGAGCGTCCCTTACAGTGTTTCTGTTGTTGTGAGTTTGGTCATGGGAGGAGGAACTGCAACAACCGTTCCCGGTGTGGTAATTGTTCTGCTTCTGACGCACATATTACTTCTGAGTGTCGGTCAAAGAGTTACTGCTTTTACTGCAGAGATGCTCACCCCTTGCGTTCTCGCCATTGTAAGATGTACCTTCTTGAGCAGGATATCCTCCACTTGGCTAATACCCAATCCATCAGTATTGGTAGTGCCAGACGGCAACTCAACTTCAGGTGACAGAAGGATGGTGGTGTTAAGACATACGCCTCCACCCTTCGCCCTAAATCAGTTGCAGCACCCTCTCAACCCTCTCAAGAGGCAGCAGCTTTATGCTCCAGTGAGAGCGTTTCTAAGGTAACACTACATAATACCTTCTCTGTTTTGGAAACCTTATCAGACACTCATTCTGGTGACCCTTCAACTGATGACAATTCTCAGACTTTAGCTAAAGGTGTCCATGTGGTAGAGGTTCACGCTGCCACACGCTCTCCAAAAAGGAAACTTAGGTCACCTAAACGGCCACAGAGACGCCTTCGTGGTTCCTCTGAAGCACTCGACTCAATAGATGTTCCTCCTTATAAGGCAACCATCTCTGAGGACTCATCCATATTTTCCTCTCAATTTCATCAGAAGCGTTCTCGTGGCTCTGATGAATCTCTTGAATCAACAGAAGTTCCTCCTTGCAAGTTTCCTTTGAGATCATCAAAGAGGCGTGAAGTATATGTGGATGCCACAGATGTTGTGACTTTAAAAGATTCCGTTTTTCCTCCGCTTGAACAGCGGAGTGATTCTACCACCTGTATTATGGATGTTGATGTATCTGCCTGTGTCAGTGATACCACTGCTGCACAGGACAATACCAATGTAATTGTTTCAAAGAATATTCTTACTCATATACCTTCATCTTCTTCCAACATATCAGATGCTTCAGGGACTCGTTTATAGGTCCCAATTACCGCCGCAAGTACTACTCCTCAGGGTTAGCGTGTGGCATGGATCTGCTTGACAACAGGTCCAGGCTCGTTCCTTTATTATTGCACCGACTCTACCACCGCCACCATCACCTCCCCAGTTTGCTTCTCCCACCAGGCTTACGTCACCTCCATACCTGACCCTCAGCAAGTCTGTCGCTACCCTCATGGTACAATGTACTGCCCTCGAGAACCGCTTTTCTGTCCTTGAAGCAAGGATTGATGGACTGGTTGCAGCTCATGCTACTAATGACTCCATCCAAACTCTCCACCTTGGTTGAGGCTCAGCAGGCCATCATCTCAACTGTCACCGCCCTTTCCGAAAAGATGGATACAGCTGTATCTCACTGGACTTCTACCACCGCACACAGAGTTCGCTAATGATTGCCAGGTGGATGTCATCTCCTGGAACGTATGTGGTATCACTTCGCAATTGTGTTGACTGTTCAAAAGTTTATGAGTAAAAAATTCTAACTACTACAGGTCTGCATTTGTAAACCTTAGATTAGAGGGTTTAATTTCTCTTTGTAATTATTTTCAAACAAGTATGACGATGAAGCCGTATTATATTTTGTATATCATGGGGGAATCCGTGAGTGAGATCAAACAAGCTCGCTCAGCGCAGGTCTCATATCTACGAAACGAGACAACCAGATAAAAAAAAAATAATATATTAGCAAATTATTAATTTAATCATATCAATTTTATCTTTGATCAGTGTGACCAGTGATACACAACACTAAATTTCTGGCCGACTATATTCATGCAGGTGGATAAGCCAATGAGAGAGTCATTTTACTCTTGAAACATTTATTTCCCCACCTAGACACAAATTAGTAAGTCCAGTTTAGAAACCTTCAGCCATGCTGACGACCTTCTGCTACATTGTCGTTTTTGTTTTATTTAATGACTTTTATCCTCGTACCCTAAAAAAAATATATGTAAAAACTCAAATAACTTTAATTCTTTTATTCAGATGGTCAGTGACAGTGACAGTTCATATTTATAAAATTGTCAAGCCACACCTAACATCATATTACCCTGCCATCGATGGGATGCACTTAGGCTGTAGCTGAGGTTCACTTCAGAAGAAAAGTTTTGATGATCCTAACTTTTGCCGTGCATGAACACACGAACAAACATAAACACTGTTGCCATCATAATTACTCACTTCTGGCACCAACACATTCTTAGTCTTATTAATGCTGCATGTTGTGTGTTCATGGTCGCAAATCATGCTTTTCATAAATTTCTATAATGCTTAGTGGTAAATACAATATTTGTATCAACTTTTTTGTGTTTACAACATATTTATGTGATGCATAAGTGCAGAGGATATTTTATCTGTAATACAGCATTTCAATCTATGTGAATATCCTGAGAAATAGGTCATACACAAATAAAATTTCTCATGTAACCTAGAGCTCATATGTTGCTAATTTGAATAAGGATCAGGATAAATATTGAATCGAAAGACCACCATACTTTGTTAAGAAAAGATTTCCGATACATTATAAATAAATAGCCCGACACGAAGATAAGTTGCACTTTCACATTGACTAAAACGTAGCACAGAAGAATATTTTGTTGAATGGAATTTATACATCTGGTATTTTATCATCTGGTTTGGATACATTGTTAAAGTAGAGCTATGTCTACATCAAACCCGAATAAATACCTTTATATCAGGAATGTTACTGATATTTTCTTTATCTTAATATTAGACTTTACAAAACAATATCAGTTGTCCTTTGAAGGTTATCGATCAAATTAGATGCATAATTCTTTATTGTAAAGTCTCTGGCTACCGTATATCTTAGGAAGACTTTAGTAATTCTTCGAAAGAACAAAATAATGTCCAAGTTGAGTTTAAGGTTATCGCACCATAGTGCTAACCTGGTGGTACAATGCGGCCGCCTGAGATCAAAGGCTCAAGGAGTATATTGTAATGATGTAAAAAAACGAATCTCAACACTACACCCTTGGGATACCCTTATGGCATACTGGTAGAGATTCCGCCAAGCATCCCTGAGGTCCTGGGTTCGACTCCCCGTGGATACATCCTCCAAGTTTTAAGAGAGATCAATTCCTGAATTCCTACAATATTTCCCATCCCTTTTTTATCGGGAAATACCTTCACATGTCGCTTGCCAGAAATAATTTTATTTAGACTAGGATGCTATTTTCAGCGAAACCTCCAAGGCAGTGTTAATCACATACGCAGAAACATCACCCAGTCTACATGTTGTCGTAGAAGGCCTATCCTTCATCCTCCATCCTCCATCCCATAGTGGAATGGAATGGAGAAGGATTGTCTGCTGTGATGATTCCTGAATGGAGAAGACCCAACAAAAAAAAAAAAAAAAAATTGGATAACAGAATCCTTCATGAGTCAACTTTACCTGCCAATTTAACGATAACATTGTTAATATCATAGGGTCTGACAATGATTCTGACATATCTGTTATTTCCATCCACAAATTCACGGGGCAATTATTCATTGAGGGCATTCTGTAAGGGTTTGAGATACCGGAAAATTTTATATATAATAATTAACGTGGTTGAGTTATTATTTGTATGAAAGTATACATAATGCAATATTTAATAATTTTGTAGTGTCTGAAATGATTCATTGGTGCATCAGATAATAATGTATTTTAAGTAATTGTTTATAGCTGTTCATTATTACAGGGATAATAATTAAACAAACGTATTCGTAAAATTATTCGTCAATAAATGATAGATGACTGTGTTCTTACATCCCTGGTTATGATGTCAGATCAAGGATAAGCTTGCGTATGTATAGAACGAAGCAATGAGGTGTTGACAAGAAGCATCAAGTGTTATCAATTACCTGAGATGAAAACACGCAAATACAAATTCTGCCTAGATAATTGCACTAAAATTGAATATACTTATCTCTTACGTGAAAGAAAAGATGTTCATAGTACAGTGCGACATAGGAATGTTTATATAACTTTTTTTTTTCTTTTTAGATCGGGATGAAGTTTCTGTAAATAATGTGGAAGTGATCAGATCTGCCCAGATTGAAATAAGATTGCATAGACCTCACATACATTTATATATGAAGGTAAATAGAGATATGGGCATTGCATTGGTAGTTAAAGATTTTATTGTGATCTTTTATGAAGGAGCATGGGACTATTTGTTAATGATATAGACATTTAATTATTCATTTACATTCGGACAGTTTTTCAATTCAGGCATAATAACTCCTTTTACAATTATTATATACATATTATTAATTGTCATTTAACTTGCATTTAAACTATGGCACATATAGACTGAAATATCATAAGAAAGTTTTTAAAATATGCTTTCATTTACGGTGTCTGCAACATGTAGTGTAGCGTACAATTGACATCATTATTAACATAAGATAATAGATGATCATTATAAAATTTTGGCAACCACATCGTAGGTGAAGTGGTTGTTCTGGCTTGTGGTCGAATAAAGCTGTTGGCGAATACTCCATCATAGTCCATGAATGTTCTTAGATAAGTGCGCCTGTCATACAAGAATCTAGTTACTAGTGTCCCTTCCTTTTCCCAACGCCGAATCCAGCGATATACAGTGGAGAGGCTTGTGCCAGTCTCTGCGGCAATGTCCCTAGCTGTATAACCTGCCAACCACAGCCACACGATTCTCGTGCGGTCAGTAGTCGCTGACTTGCTTTTTGCTTGATGTTCATCCATCTTGTTTCTTTTTGTGGTAGATGATTCCCTGCAGAGAAACAGGCTTGTAACATAAATTATAGGCAAATGCAGCTAGAGCTTCCATTACCTTCTAGAAAAAAAAAATCCATAGTAGTAGATTATGTTCATGTCTTTCAACACGATGCAAATCAGAAGATATTGAGAAATAATGTAGATGTGTTTGAGAATTGGGCAAAAATCATTAGACTCACAGTAATAAAATACACCTGGTTGAATGTGAGAATGACCTCAGGATGTAACATAATAAAATTATAGATTTAAATGAATTGTTGAGAGTAGATGTTCAAGCTTCAGCTGGTTTCATGTGTAGATAAATATAAGATTTTTTAGGGGAAAGCTAAAATAGAGTGTAATTAGCAAAATCATAATTTTTACTACATATACTATAATTTCCCCCCGCTTATATTAGGGTAATATGATTATCACATGAATGAAATGATGCTCTCACATTTTAATCAGTTATTTACGTTAAGTATCCTCGATTTCAAGTAGAGAGAAGTTGTTCATTTCGTCATTGTCCCATTTTTATGTTCTCCCAATATAGCATTGTTTTCCCATATCACCAACTCTGGCTCATGGATCTTGAACTTCCCTGACCAAATCAAACATCTCAAACATTTCTTATTTATTTGTTCAGCTACATTAAACAGTACAATGTACAATCATCCTCTATATACATATTCAATTACAGTATACAATTCAGTCAAAAAAATCCTTAAACGAGATGGCTTTATGGATAGAAATCAAATGCTATATTGTCTAATGATTCTTCCCAAGCTCCCTCTTCCTTCCAACATTGCCACATTGCCACGTTACCACGTGACGTCACTCCCAGGTAGACAAGCACGTGAACAGGGTGAGAATCGCGCGTATGGGCACAGGCTGGTTGACTATACTATATAGACCTTGGTGTGGCTATGACAATGGCCGGTGAGTGAGGGGAGGCAGGCAGCATGATACAATACTTGCCTCCCCTGTAACGCGTTCGTACCATACGCTTACCCCCAATCATTACTGCCCCTGTTTTAGTAGTATGGTTAGCTATACCATTCCAGAGTGGTTTTATGCCCTGGAGAGAAGCGTGATAGTTATGTACAGTGTTTATGCAAAACATTTTCAGTGTCAATATCACTATTTGTTCATGTTCAACATAAATAAAAATGTGTCACTATCACTCCATTATCCTTATTTTCTATATATTTTTGTATTTTGGTGTTTTGATTTTTGTATTATTATTTTTCCTATGTATAATTGTGTCACTGTCACTTCTTATAGCCTAATATGTACACTATCACTTAAATATATGTACAAATGTGTCACTATCACTTCACTACAGCCTAAATGTGTCACTGTCACTTTACTTATCCCTTTAGAGCCCTAATATCCCAAATGGGGTACTTAAAAAGCAGTGGATTTTCATCCTTACTGACACTACCGAGAGAGTGAGTTGGAGTTCTGGTGTTGCCCACTCACAAAGTATTCCATTTTCTTTGTATTTCAACCAATCAGCGCCCTGGCAACTTTCTCTCAGCCCAGCTGGCTGGAGGTCCAAGTTGCCAGCTTGCCTCTAACCTTGAAAGTGTGAGGACAATGTAATTTTTCTCTCAACATTGACCACCCTGTTCTCCCTTATTTACAATGGTAAGTTCACAGTTACTTTATATGTTTGATGTGAATATTTTAGCTTCAGTTTCATGTTAGTTTTATTGTGTTGTGATGATTATAAACTGGTGATAAACGTCTGTAAATAATAATAGATCCCATCTGTGATACCTTGGTCCAGTAATGTAAACAATGATAGATCCCATCTGGGACACCATGGACCAGTTTTGATTAACTGTGGCCATCCCAACTGGGACCTCATAGACCAGTTTTGTTAGACTCTGTGAGCCCTAGCAAGTGGAATGTTTCCAACTTACAATAGAGCTTTAGTCACTATATTACAATAATGATAGGATGTGTGATTTACAAATATTTTTACATGAAGTGTAACTTATTTTTTTCTGTATCAGATCACTACTAGGGCACTCGACACTCGTGACTACAATGAAGATGACGATGATGATGTGCTTGATCCTGATTACAACAGCATTGATACTGAAGAGGAGGATGACATCAATTCCCCTAGCACATCTACTGTCAGAGTTAGGAAAGGTTGGTCATCTATATTTTTGGTAAAACTACATAAAAGGTCCACCACCAAAGTCTTGTCAATTTTAGTATGTTTCAATAGGATATAATGTAGTGTATTTGTGTCACGATCAAATTTGATCGTGACATATTAATCAATTAAGTATAGGAATAATGCTTCAGCCTAGTGGTTGAGAAAGCGAAAGGCAGGAGTGCGAGGTAGAGAGTAGGAGCACCGTTCATGTTAGAGCCTGCGTCCCTCCCCTCTCTGCCGTTAAATCCTTCGTTTCCCCACTCGTTGGCTCTGTAATTATTGATTTTTGCGTACACACAGTTATTCTTTTAAAATCTCCATATGATTCGTGAAGAGGATAATTACCATGATTAATTTACGTGGCGTTATTACAATTGCATGTATGGCTGGGTGTGTGAATGTGTATAATATGAGGTTCTAGTCAGACAGACAGTAGGATTCAAACTATTGTGTGCGGCGCCTGTATATCGATCCAGACGTTGGTAGCTTGGGGGAGGAGCTATAGCCTGGCTGCGGAATTCTCGTGATTTAAACTTCAGTTCATCTCCTACTCGTATTCAGCATACACGTAGCCTCGTGGCGCTCTAGCCTCTCGTTGGAGTAGCAGCCTACAATGGTCGAATTCATTCAGTTACGGCATACTAATGATTCGTGATCGAGTGCTGGGTGTGTGTCTGAACATTGAAAATTGCGAGTGGGAGGACAATTCATGTATGAGTATAGAAAAACTCTCATACGTGAATAATTTGAACTCCGAGTTCGGCTTCACCATCTTGTAACACGTACGTGGCTCTCTCGACCTCTCGTCTCTTCTTACGTAACACAGGAGGACAGTGAATGCCAGAATACTCGGTGCCATTCACCAGTTTTCTCTAGTGCTTCACGGAGTCACTCTTGTTGTCGTTACTTGCAACAGAAAAGCAAATGATACGAGGTAAGGTTTTATGCCAGTAGCGTTCTGCATCCTACTTGGTGTAATATTATAGAAAACGAGTGCCATGTGTGTGACATTGAAAATTACAGATGTGAAGAACAGGTGTCTATGTGAAAATAGGAAACTTAATCACATAGATACTGGAACTCGTATTATTAGATTTATATTTATTATTTATTATTGATTAAAGTAATTGAGTAGGGGTCAGGAAATAGCACCATAAAATCACGAGTGTTTGGGGAATGTAACACCTTGGTTACACACGTAATATTCGCTCTCGTCCACTCATTCACGTGGATATGACGAGTGATAAATTATGATGTGACATTGAAAATTAACTGAGGTGAGACATAGAAAAAAATGGAAACATAGAAAAATGAAGAACAGAAATAATGAACATAGAAAAATAGAAACACATAGAAAATGGAAATATATAGAAAATCGACTGAACACTTAAGAAAAATATATATTGTACTCGAAGGAAAACAACGAGGACAACACGACTCCGACCGATAGAAAACGGGAGTCATATTAAGAGGGTAACTTTAGTAAGTATTTAGTTAGTTAGTTTTGCGTGTGGATGAGTGTGAACGTGTGTGACTATAATTATTGATTTCATGTTGGTGTACTGGAAATTTCAATAAATATAGTTAAGCGATTGTGAATGGTTGTTTCATACACCATATCCTTTCATTCTATAATTTATAAATGCATTCATATCGGAAGACCTCACATTAAAAATAAATATGTTGACAAAAAAAGAACTTGCAATGAAGGGGATAATTTAACCTCTGAAACCTTCTTTGAGCCAACACAATTAAGGTTAATTAATAAAATCCGGGTAAGGTAAGTCAATTGTTGAATAATTACTTACTAAATTATTATATACATTATGATAATTCAATGTTGCACTAGAAAGTTTATAATTGCATGGATCTCCAAGGTGGGCCACAATTTTTTCAGTGTGTATACGAGAGTTCTCTTTTTATTTTGTCACAATTTGTTCGTATTACTGATGAAGTACTGTATACATACATACATATATACAGATATGTAGCAGATACATTGAGTTGGAATAGCTGAATACAGTACCATATCTACCGGTTTACTATGTGTGTCGGCTTACACTCCCTGTGTGTTATTATTACACATACAGATATGTACTGTACATTGAGTTGCAATAACTGAATAGGCCTACAGTACTGTATCTATCCTGTTTCCTATGGTGTACAGTACCAGTGTAGCAGATATGTAGCAGATACCGGTACATTGAAGTTGGAACGTTTTACTCTTCTCTTTTACTGGTTGCTTAACATTTCTTTCTTTTTAGGAGGTAGAAAGAAGCCAGTGGTACCACATGAACTCTCAGTAGAAGATGAGGAAAATGAGCCACCAAGCAAGAGAGGTAGAGTGGAGCTAGTGTGGAAGAAAGAAGATGTGCAACTTCCACCCTTACCCGAGTATGTCCACCCTATGCCTGACCTTGTGCGGGAACCTTTTGAGTACTTCTCAATTTTTTTCACAGAAGATACCATAAGTCACATCGTCTATCAAACAAATCTGTATGCAAGGCAAAAGAATCTGTGTAGTAACTTTGTACTTGATGACAAAGAATTTATGGTCTTCATTGGCCTGGTTATTTTCATGGGAGTGACTAGCCTACCCAGTATAGTCGATTACTGGAAAAGAATGACCAGAATCCCACAAGTAGCAGATATTATGTCAAAGAACCGTTTCAAGCAGATTAGGGCAACGCTGCACTTCAATGATAATCATCAGTGCGAAGGATCACAGGATAGGTTCTAAAAAATTCGTCCTCTCTTCACGAAGGTCACCAAGGAGTTCTTGAAAGTAAAAGCAACACCAATAAACTCCATCGATGAAGTCATGGTTGCCTACAAGGGGACCAGGGCAGGCAACCTGCGACAGTATATTGCCAACAAACCCGATAAGTGGGGATATAAGCTCTTCTGTCGTTCAAGTGTAGATGGCTTTGTGCATGATATTCTAATGTATCAAGGAGCGACAACCTTTGAAACCCATCCCACATCACTAGGGAAAGATGAAAAAGAAATGAATATCAGTGCCAAGGTTGTAGTAGCCCTGGTACGTACTTTGAAGGACCCCAAGAACTCAGCTGTTTATGCAGACAACTATTTTACATGTTTTTCTCTGGCTAAGCATCTGAGATCTCAATATGGGTGCCGATATGTGGGTACAGCACGGGAGAACAGGATTGGCCACCCACCTCTACGGTCTGTGAAAGAAATGGAAAAGAAGAGTGTACGTAGAGGAGAACTGGACTATGTGTCATCAGAAGGAATCCTTGCAGCGAGATGGAAGGACAACAGAGTTGTCACTGTTTTATCAACAGATGTAGGCATGGAACCTAAGGGTACGGTGCTGCGATACGACAAAACATCAAAACAAAAGAAGGAGGTGCAATGCCCAGCTTTGATCAGGATGTATAATGGTCGAATGGGAGGTATAGACAAAAGTGACATGTTGGTGCACCTGTACAAGTCTCCAATGCGTGCCAGAAGGTATTACATGAGGCTGTTTGGATACATCCTTGATTTGTGCATCTGCAATTCATGTATCTAGTACAAAAGGGATTGCAGTGCCATGAAAAGTACACCCATGTCATTGAAAGACTTTCGCCTGGACATCTACAAAGGTGCAATATCCTACTAGAAGGTAACACCCAAGGTCACACGGACTTCCCTTGCTCGAGTTGAAGTGCCATTTCCAAAGCGCGGTCAACGAGCAGAGGTGCCTAGCGTGGAGAAAAGATAAGATGCCACTGCCCTACATTTGCCGCACCATGTCACTATGCGCCAGACTTGCAAATACTGCTCACATAAGGGTGCCATTCACAGATCTCGTTGTATGTGCGAAGTTTGCAAACTGTCACTGTGCCTGAGTGATGATCGAAACTGTTATGCCGACTTCCACAAGAACCTCTAGATTGATTTTTTGTTGAGTAAAGGAGATGCATTCACTGTCTCATGATGAATATACAGTACTTAGGTTAAAACCAGAGGTTAAAAGAAATTTGTCTGTATAATTTGTATCTATTTTGTATTATGGTACCAGTACTCTCCTATACATTGATAAAACTCTGTTGGTGGTAAACATCCACTGTTCCCATGATGAATATACAGTACTTTAGTTGAAACCAGAGGCTGAAAGATTTTGTTTTGTATAATTTGGATCTATTTTGTATTTCTTACTCATACTATACTTTTTGAACATAGTGAACATTCACTATGCTCCCAAGATGAATGTAGTACTTCTGTTCAAACAAGAGGCTATAAGATATTTTGTGTATTTTGCAAATTGCATTTCTTATACTTTCATAATAAAACTTTGGCATTAGTCCAGAAATCAATAGTTTATTTACTGTATCCAGAATGATTTTGTTTATTGAAATTAAACTTTCAGAAGCAATCAAATAATAATTTAAGTGTGTTCATGTGCGGGTGTGTGTGTCTGTGGCTTCTGTGTGACCGCTCGACAGGGGGTCAGCAGGGTGGGCCCAGACAGGGGCAGGCGGTCGGGCAACGTGAGTCGGGCTAAAAGCTTAAAATTAAATATTATAATTACTTTATAATGTTGACCATTATGGCTCAAGACATCCCACACAGGCTGATCATGATTAGCAATATATAGTCCAAAAGATCCCAAATGGGTTGAGTTTTGGCCGGCATATTTAGCCCAAGGTCCCCAGATGGGATACTTCGTATATTGCACACACTGCAATATTTTTGCAAAATTTGAGAAAATGCACCTGAGTAAAATAGTCTTGTATTTGACTCTATATTAACACATTAAAATATTTTTTTGAAACTCCTATATAATCTAAAGGTGAACCCTAAAGAGGATTATCAGGGTCGAGGTCATGGGAGATAAGCCTCCGTTCCTCTGTTCTATTCCCCCTTCCGTTACCCTTCCCTCTTCCACTTCCAACTCCTACTCTCCTTCCCTTTACAACCATTGGTTGTAGCGACACCACATCTGAAGAGGAGGAGGAAGAAAAATCTAACCTCCTCCTTGGCCTCTTCTTACCTTTTGGAGTAATCCTGTAGTGGGGTTTGGAGGTGGAAGCTGGCTTTTCTTTGTTTTCCACGTGATAAGTAACAGCAATGGGAAACAAGAGAGTATCTCCCAAGCTACCTCCCAGTGCTCCCACCCCACTGGTGAACAGAATTGCAACTAAGGCTGTAACATCTGATACATCATGAGCACCTGATGTTGAAGGAAGAGCTATGTGAGAAATACCCTCACAAACGTGTTTCTTTGAAGACTCATCAAGGTGCCATTCTGTATGAGAATAGCTGTCCAGGTCGTCACTCCCAAGCGAAAGCTCTGACATATCGTTTAACACCCGTGTAATAGCTGAATCTGACAGCCTTGCAGGTGCTTTAGGAGCTCTAGCAGGTTGCATCCTGGGAGTAGAAGTCACGAGAGTTGGTGTGCCTGGCAGCGCGGTAGGGGGTTGCGATTCAGACATGCGCGCGAAATCTGAACGACGTCCAGCCATTTTCACGGTCATTAGCACACTGATTGATGGGGGAGATTTGTAGGTCTGGTGGTGAAGTATAGCCAAATAAAAAAAATCCCACCATATTTGGCGCTTTCCGCTCGACATTAGCAATAGCGGTATATCCCGCCACCCGGACTCCTCTAGAGTCTAGAGGTTAAAGCACAGTTCCTGGCAATTGCCGACACCTGCAACAAATGTGGGTGCCGGCATTTATCGAAGAGTCATTTTTCAGATATGTGTTCCCTGACATACCTGATTAATCTCACAGCAAAGGAGATATAAGCCTTGAAGGCCCCCACAATCAAACTAGGTTTGTTCATCCAGCCAGTGTAGCAATGTCTCAGCATGAAAGGATGTATTTTCAGCTCTCTGCTGTTCCATTAATCACCATATTGTTACGTGAAAACGACATTGACGTTATATTTCATATTGCTGTGTTGAAAATTTGGGTTCTGACATGTTTAATTATGTTATCAGATTATCGAACAATCTTTGTAGAGATTAAGAGAGATTAAATGATGGGTTGGGTTGGAGAGGATAAACTTCAAACATTTATTATTTTATTAATATTATTGGATGGGGAGAGAATTATGACAGTAAGCACCTGAAATTAAGAGCAATTAGACAACTGTCACCACACAGAGTTATCATCTGGTATCAAAATCCATGTGTAATGTTACATTCAAAGGGATTTTATTTAATATGGAACCATAATACAAACTATATTTAGCAATACAATTCACACGCTAGCAATTACTGTTGATTTAATTATTGTTATATTTATTAGTCATGTAGTAATTTTTACCCAAGCGATTGGAAAGATAAAAAAAAATTGTCGCTATGATTATAATTTTGTGCTAGCTCTCTTTTGTCATGGTAGACAAGAGAGTTAGCTGAGAACGATAAACGTTTTTTAATACGTTTTGAAATTAATTGAAACATTAGTGTTGGAAGGAGCAGTGTTCGAAAAACAGAGATGATGTTATCCACCCACAAGGATTCAGAGTCACTCTCCCAAACTCATGATGTGGTTCAGGATTACTATTTCTTTTTGGCTCGACATTAGCAACGATAACTGGTAAACGCGGAAGTGGATCCAACTGTACTATCACTCAGAAAAGTGTATGCGTCTTCTTCAGCCAGCTCTCCTCTTCTCCCTGTCACTTGGATCTGGTAACAGTGTACTGTAGCTCATGCAACCTGGGTTACGAGTAAACAATTTTATCAGAATGATCTCCATTATTATGTTAGTAGGACTGACTATAATCTATATATATAAAACACTCTGTATGTGTGTGTGTTTGCTTAGCCGCTATGGGTGAAGTCTGGGAAGTGTCCTCGGCCTACAATTTTTCTTTTAGATGACCAATGGGGGGGGTTGGCGGGGTTCGAACCCCTACAACCCAAGCCGAAGGCTGATATTTGGCCTTAACCGAAAGGCCCCTGGTTCGAATCCCTGGTACAATTTTTTTTTTTTTTTACAAATGATACACCATTCTGACTGGTTTAGTCCCAGGAATGTCCTTGGTCTATTTTATTTTATTTTTATTTTTTTTGTGGATACTGAAGGGTTCTGAAGGGTTCTGTGGCCTGGATTATTTTGGAGGATTCATAGAGCTCCAGTAAGGGCCCTTAATTTTTTTTAATCTGCAGGCCTCACTATCCTTCATGCTTCATTTTCCCTCGACCTATAAATAATATATAATCACACACAAATTTATTCAAACAATATAATGGAGTCTATTCATTCAATATAATGGAAAGAGACCAGATGATTAAAACATGAATTTCATTATAATAAGCCCTTCTTACCTTTCTCTTCAAGATAGGCTTCACAGTAAGAGAAAATCATCATTCAGCAACTCGGATTGTAAGGTTTACACTGTTACCAGATCAACGTGACGGGAGAAGAGGAAAACTGGCTAGAGAAGACACATACACTTTTCTGAGTGATAGTACACCGATACACCGAGACTGGCCCAGGATCTTTCCACCAACGACAGAGACGTTTTGTCCACATCCGAGTACACGTCGTAGGCCCTCTACCTCCGTCAGAAGAACACCGCTACCTATTCACCATCATAGACCGCTCTACCAGATGGCCTGAAGTCGTCCCAATGATTGACACCACATCAGCTTCCTGCACCTCCGACCTTCACTCCGAGTGGATCTCCAGATTCGGCGTTACAGATCATATCACATCTGACCATGGTACAGTACCACCTTCACCTCTCAATAATGGACGTCTTTAAAAAACTGATGGGCAATGCAGTCAACCACACTACATCCTACAATCCAGAAGCTAATGGAATGGTAGAATGTTTCCACAGAACTCTCAAATCTCCATCAACCGACTCAAGCCAGCATACCAGCAAGAGGATGACCCTCCTCCAGTTCAACTCTCCAGAGCAGCCCCCCCCCCCCTTGTTTCCCACAACCAGTTGGCAGGTTTTCTTGCTCGGGGGGGACTATTGTGGTAGTCAGCATCGGCATCTCGCCACAAACTTCGCTGATTGGCCAAAAAGATAGGCTCGTGATGATGTAAAAGTTAATAGTCAAGCGATTGTCCATAATCTGCTTTCGACTCGCGGTTTTCATAATGCAGTGTTTTATAATGTGTTTTGAACGAATTTATTGTTCACAACCGTCTTAAATTAATGTTTTGGGAGATATCCCCCCCCCCCCCTCCCCAAACTCAATCTCCATAACCACCTCATTTTCACCATATTTGAACTAAATTCGTCTGAAAATCACTACAACGCATTAATTAAATAGAAATAGTATGACCTCACCTGACCTAGCCTAACCGAATCAGTAACGTGGCTAGCTATCGAGACCTAACTTAGCAAAATACGAGGGTAGATGTAAACATTTGGCGGCCATCTTGAAATGATATTATTATACCTGGAAACGACGGTTCATGTTATTGCAATTGCGACGGAAATACCCAATAAGGAAATGAAACACATGTATTTAGAAGTATATTAGACATAAGAAAATTAATGGAAGTGATTATGGACAAACGCTTGACTAATACCGTAACTTCATGCTCGAGGGCTTACGTGGAAAGCTACGTCCACACAACTCGGGATCACACTGCATGCTTATTGGTTAATAATATGTAACACTTGATCTTGTATAATATATATATGTGTCACATGTTCCTCAAATAAATCAGTAAGGGGGGTGGGTCTACATCCAGCTCTGTCCCAGATAACACCTACTGTCGACCACACCACTTCCCCGGTCGACTTTCTTGTTGGCAGGGTGAAGTGGTTTAACCATTTAAAGGGCTATGGCTTCCTAACCTCTGACGAGCGAGATTACTTCGTCCACAGGAGGGGCATCCTTCTCTCTGCTGCCACCACCTCATCACCATCACTGAGGGACGGAGAGGAGGAAGGGCCGGACCTAATGGTGGGCAGGTCCTAGGCTCATTCCATGCCCGTGAGAGGAAGACGGCTGATGCCCAACTACCGCAGCGACGGCAGCAGCCGGTAGACACCATCACCGTCTGCACCAAGACTGCTGGTGCTTTAGCTGCAGAAGGGCTAAGTCATCTCTCTGGCCTCCTGGACATATTCAGGAGAAATGTCTTACCACCAATAGCCATTTCTCCTGATCTACAACCACCCACCACCACCAAAGACGAGGCAGCAAGTCCTCACGACGGAAGAGGTGCAGAGAGGAAGCGCCACCTCCACCCCCTCCTGCCCACCCACGTCGCCTTGCTCATTCAACCGGGCGAATAGTGGGAAGGCACCACCACCACCACCTGAACTTTCCATACAGGACCCCGAAACGGAGGTGGACTCCGGCACAAGTTCCTCCTCCAACACCAACAGCAACACCAACGACACCAGTGACAACATGGATCTGGGAGATGGAGGGGAGTGGCAGACGGCCGGGAGGAGGAAGAGAAAGAGGAGAAGAAGGATAGACTGTCATGCAGTCATCAGAACAACAGCTGCCTGACATCACCAAATTTTGGATGACAGATTTTCTTCTCCTTGACTTTTCTCTCAGCGACGTGACCCCAACATTTCCAGATCAGAACTAAGTGGATGACCCCTATATAGACGGCCATTTTAATATGTTAAAATTAAAAATAAATAACTGCCTTAATTGTGGGTGATAGGCGAAAAAAAAATCAGATCTTACTCACCAACCCTCTCTTAGTTTTGCTTTTCCCTAAGCTATTTAAAAGAGAATCATAGACACTTATTAAAAGAAGTATTGTAGACAGTGTTTAGGTGGAATAAGGCCAGAAACAGACTGGTTAGAGTAACTACCACTACACTCACATGATTGATATAATTAAGGGACCCTGTGATATAGTCAGAAAATTGGAGGTAAATGAATCCTTCAAATATTGCCATGTAACACACACAGCTATATAGATGGAGCTTGTTTCGTTGCATGGTCAGGAGGAATCAGATGCCTCCAATTTTCATACACTATCACTGGGTCCATTCGAATGAAAGAAGACCTCAATAGTATTGAACGATCATGTAGGAGGAAAGAGAAGGTAATACATGAAGGAAAAGGGAAAAAGTTGAAGAACGTTTCAGAACTTACAGCGACAAATGAATATGACGTGAATCGATCGTTATTACACATTCAAGCTTTGACTTCGTGTTACCATTTATTGAACAGCACATTGATTGTTTATAAGGATTTTCCATCTACCAAAGTCTTACTCGGTTTTGTATGAAACTTGGTTCTTGTGTTATTAAATTTCTGTCTTACAATCGGTTTCTGTAATACTCATTTTCTGTATCACACTCAGTTTTTGTTACAATAATTGTCTATATCGCTCCTGATTTCTACGTCACACTCTATTTCTGTGTAGGACTCAGCCTTTGTATTACTTTGTTTCTGTGTCACACTCGGTTTCTGATTCATATTCTGTGATTGTGATAGACAACCCGAGTTGAACACAGACTGAGAGTGATATGACAATCATATTTAATACATAAACCGAGCGTGATACAGAAAGCAAGTGTGATACAGAAAGCAAGTGTGATACAGGAAGTATAAAAGTGTGATAATGAAATTGAGTGTGAAGGTGAAGTGAGTGTAAACGTGAGGGATTTTGAGTCAAACGTGATATTGAAAATGTGATTAAATGTGTAGAAATGTGTGTGATAGAAGGGAGTTAAGGCCATTACTACAAGCTACACCTCCGAGTTGACTACCCTGGCCGGGCTGGCCCATGTCAAATCCACGTATACAATTATCTTTGCCAATGCATATAACATCCTCCAATGTATCCAATATAATTATCTGTTGTGTTGTGATATGATATAACTTATTTTAATCTTCTTTTCATTCGGAAATACTCTGTTTGTATATACCCGTTACCAACCTATCCAACATTCTTGTCGAAGGGCTGTGGTGGAAAAACATATAAATTTAGCTTACTTAGTTGTGATTTTGTACCAGTGTTGATGGCAAGCCATAAAAGTAGAAAACTGAGAGACCTGAGCCAAGTTTTGTCAGTACATTGCTCGCATTTCAAATTTGCTAAATTTGATTTAATGTCTTTTCACTCCCTGAATAAGAGTTAGTATATTTTTATTCTGAAATAAACCAGACTATATTTTACCTAAACAGGATTCAGGGGACCTATTTCAAGAGAGGGACCTCTAATAGAATACCATGATAATCTTACAAATTACTGTCTTTTCTAATTCAGTGGCATACAACTTAAGCGGTCCATACACGATCCATTTATTCATGCATTAACTCGAAATTGCACAAACCTATTGACAATGTAGGGATATTACTTGACGCATTTTTGTTAAGATATCAAAGTGAGTTTAATATTTTATCGTGCAATGCGAATATATTGAAACTGTGAAGGAAACATTGGTCCATCTTGTGTTAGTGTGGTACTCCCTTCACAAGGTCTCGAAATATTTTCTCTCTAATATTATTTCCTTGTAAGTGCTGCCTGGAAGGATTACTTTAAGGGTTTTTGCGCCCCTTAGGATCTGAGCTATTCTCTTTCCCCCACCTGTTTTCCTTTCTTTCATTTTCTTCGCCTTTGCTATCCTTCCTGTCACCGTCTCCCTTGTAGCACGAATTCTTTCTAGCTTAACAGTCATCAGTCTTCCACCCTAGTATTCTGGAAGTGAATCACCTTGCACTGACCATCTCCAATGTTGTAAGTCTTTATAAATATAAACCTTTCAAATCAATTCAGTACATAACATTATTTGAACACGCCAACATACTGTATTATATACCATGATCCCTTCGACTAGATCTCCAAGTTCCAATTTCCAAATCATATGCAGAGCATCCTCAAGTATCATATTTTACAATATATTATCGTAACGATGTGTAGATTTGCTTATACGTCAGCGTGTGAAAGCTTTCGTTTGTGCGGACAGTCAAAGTTTGGAGTCATGATGTGTCATCGAGATCGTTCATTTAACTAAAATAGTATTGAATAATATTTCTTAGTTGTGTAGGAAGAGTGCGAATTACACAAATATATTCTGTCAATATATTGTGTCAAACATATTATTCGTGTTAGGGCTGTTTTAATCTTTCCTCACCTCTCAGTATTCTTGATATTTTTTTTCATAATCCGTCTCGTAAAATCGCTCACATGTGTGGGGTGATTGAACCTCCGTAACACTCATAGACAAATGGGAATAAAAGGCCTTTCGTGTTATCTTCTCTCCCCCTCTTTCTGATTCCTTTTGGCCTTTCTTTCTTCCCCGTAAAATTGCATTTCTTTCTCTTACCGGTACACTCTTTTCTATTGCTAATACACTGGACTGTCTAGCTCAATAATGCAAGGTTACAGAACTCTCAAACTTCCATTCTCTCAATATTTCAAACACAAAATTGGTCAGTTCTGGATCACTTTACTTACTTCCATTTTCGCCCTTACTTCCACTCGTTCTTAGTCATACGCAATGTGTCTAGACATTTCGAGCAAACTAGGATATGATTTTGGATTTTACTCAATTCTTTTGTTTCACACATAAGGACAACAAAGTTTGAATAAAATTACACCACCAAAGTTTTGAGCAAATGAAACCCATCAAATGATACTCACTAATAATCATCATACAAGAAGTAATTACAGTTCTCTGTGTTCTTCTCCCACATTATCTGTATTCATTTTATCGACCACCATCTGGGCCAACCTTCTCATTTTCTACCCTCAATCTGCATGTCCGTTACTCATCTACCCACATTAATTTCATACTTTACCATTGCTGTTGCCTCACCTCTACAACTTTGAGCTTTCCTCAACCTTAGTCGTTCTCCTAATTCCTTCAATCCTAAACATATCCCTTCTCGTGACCCTATACATACATCTCGGCATCTGTATCAGCGCTAACTTTACCGTATTCTTTTAAAAGTACATTAGGCCATACTTTCTAATGGTAATTTATTATGAGTCTTGCCAATGCTTTATATACATTATACTTCAATATGGCGTTGAATTGTCTATTGCATAACAGTCCTGACATATTCTTCCACTTTCTCCAACCTGACTTTACCTGATGACTACGTTTTACATCAAAGTCACCAATGTACAGTCACTCCCAATTTAGGTTGTTTAATGTTGACTCATTTACTAAGATTAACTGCCGTATGCGAGGAAAATATGCCATAAGATGTAGTCATTGTTCAAACTAGTCACATCTGCATTTTCTTACTTTAATGTTAATGGATACAAAACGGCACGCAAAAAAGATAAGAGCAGACATTAGGAACAGTATAGTACTACGCGACCGTCTAAAGGGCAAGGTTTATGCAAGTACAGGTAATGCCTTCCTAACAGGGTATGATAACTGTAATATAGAACCCTATGTAAACTAGTAGGTGTTCGAAGATCATGAACCATGAATATCGTTCAGTTCTCTGCGGTCACGGTTTACCACGTATAAGTAGGAGAGGGAAGTAATGAGATTATTATACCAGCAACAGGTTTACCACTTTTCTTCTCATTAGAGGTTACTATTGGAAGATATTTAAAAATAGACAACTAAATCCTAAGTTAATTAAAGGACTCAAGGCTAGATTAGTTTGATAAATTTCTAAGAAATTTAAAATTTAAACTATCATGCATGTGCAAATAATCAAATTAATATATATCTATACACTTATATTTTAGTCCTGAACTTCTCTCTTAATTAACACGCAACTCATGTACACATTAAACAACTCATTCTTATTTCACTCTAACGAACATTGAAATCTAGTAACTATTCTCATTATTTATCTTTACACATATTATTAATTAAATTATTCCACCCCCCAAAACAATACATATTTATAATAATAATTAGTTTGTTTTCTTGTCATTTATATTTCTTATTCCAGACTTTTACTCTATTTCCCAATTTTTATCCTGCATCTCCTGATGCCATTAAAGAACAGTCTTAGCTAATCATGATATTATTATTCTTTTTTTTTCCCAGTTCTAACATACTCACTACTCACTTTTATTTACTTCTTGAAGTACTGTACTTCCTACAATTCCCTTCATTCCGAGATCCTACCATTTGCTTAAAGCAGCTATTTCTACAAGTTAACCTCAATAGCCTTCACAATTTCAGCATTCCACAACTTTGCATCCGTTTTGGCACTATTGACTTTGGCCTCTCCAGAAACTTATTACCAATCTCAACTTACCTATTCGTGTAAAGAAGATAAAACAAAATATCGTTGAACAATATACTCGAATCATTACAAGAACGAAGCCAGTTAAGCAATCCAACAATAGCAGCACCGTTAATTTGTTCTTACCTTGTGTCCACTTTCCATAACGGTTCCAGATCACATTTCTCCATCACCTTCAACATAGATATATTTTCTACCCTACTCACATATTAAATAATGTTGCTCTCTCCTCTTTCACACATGCTGTGTTTCCTTCACCTTCTTTACTTATTGTGCACAGAACAATCAATTGGTCAGGAAACCGGCACCCAGTTTAGAATGACATACTGTACATGCTTCAACATTCTTCCCTCTTGACGCACATAATCTATCACACATACTGTATTTTTGTCTTATCACACTCTCATACACCTGTGTGTATTTGTGGGTCTTTTTATCCAGATAATGAGAGTCATACCACAGTATAATTTTATTACGCAAAGGATTCACTATACTGTAATAATAATAATAATAATAATAATAATAATAATAATAAGCTAATGTCAGTATAAGCATGGATGGAACTCATCCTTCTAAGACTGATACAACCAGACTTGTGTCGCTGTTATACAGACTCACGGCTACATTGGTACTAACCTGTGCCTCTGTTGGTAAGAAGCTTACCCTTGCTAATGGGAGAAATTAAGTTGCTCAGGGATCTATTCCTTGTTTTATAGGGCAGTAAGCTCCTCCTTCTATGACGTCAAATTTGCTGGCTGTTTCTAGTGGTTGGTTGTGTGGTCAATAATCAATGGAGTGATTTACATCTGTACACAAAGAAATTGAGAATGCCGTATAAGGGAAGAAAACACCTCAGTATTAGAATTGCTTCACTCAGGTATTTATATGCTACCAGAGCCTCAAATGTGTTGTGCATAATATATATGTATATATACATATATACTAGCAGCGATATCCGACGTTGTCCGGGTGAAGACCCTACATGTGGTTTTGTCAATAAATTTCCTCTAATTAATGTGAACTTATTAGGAGGGTGGGAGGAGTCCATTATCCGGTGCGGTTGCTGGTCCTCCAGAGAAACCATGCCAGCTTTACAACCACAAAAGTTATCCATGACGCAACTACAGCAGAAAATGGAATTGTAACAGCCACGATTAAATAGCAAGTTCCGAGTGGTGAATTGGGCTGCAGGGGTACTGGGATCGAACCCCCCCTTTGGTCATTTAAACTTTTTTTTCACTGTTCTTAGCTTTAGTATTAAATTTAGGTGTTCAACATTTTGTGGTTTGAATTAATTCGTAAACTGGGCATGCAAGCCAGGCCTGCCTCCATCCTTGATGCTTGAGACCATAGAGTCTATGTTGAGAAAGCCATAAATGTTTGGTTGTTTTAAGCTGAAAATTCAAGAAACACATATCCACCAAAAATAAAATTAGACCAAGAACATTCCCGGGACTACACCAGTCAGAATGATGTATCATTTGTCAAAAAAAAAAAAAAAAATGTACCGGGGATTCGAACCTGGCATCTTTCGGTTAAACACAGACAGATGGAATGTTTTATATATAGAGATATATTCTCTCTCTGTTTTATACACATACACACACATACACACATGTACAAACACACACACACACTATCTCTTTCAAATATACACACACATACATCTACATACACATAGAAACATACACACGCCATCTCTCTCTCTCTCTCTCTCTCTCTCTCTCTCTCTCTCTCTCTCTCTCTATATATATATATATATATATATATATATATACTAGCAGCGATACCCATACGTTGTCCGGGGATCTATCTATATATCTATTTATATCTATATCTATCTATCTCTATCTATCTATTAATCTATATCTATCTATCTATCTATCTATATCTATCTATCTATCTATCTATCTATCTATCTATCTATCTATCTATCTATCTATCTATCTATCTATCTATCTATATATCTATATATATATATATATCAGCGTGACCAGATGCCAGCGACTGAAATATCGTATAGCCTTAGTCAAAATTATCGTATTTTGCCTTGAATTATCGTATTTCATTGCAAAGTCTAATAATGGCGGTACAAAAATATCAGTACACATAATTCTTGGAAATTAACTTGTATTAATGCTGTCTACCTAAAAAAAATGCATACTACCATGGGAATATAGGTTTCTGCTGTAAAGAACGTTAATGAACTTACCAATTTACTGTTGTGGCCCTTTCTTTTACTCTATGTAGAGGTTTGGAACATCCTGTGGCTCCTCCAGCAATAGCTGTAGTAGCTGCTGTACTAGCTACAGCTCAGTAAGACAGTAACAGCTGCTCAACAGTGGGCCACAGTCGCTCATACTACACAAGGGTAGGGGAGCAAGCCCAGGGTAGGCCACAAAACTCACGCGAAGAGGACAGGTCCAACTTTGCTTGACAGGCTGTTGGACGGCCAGTAGGCCTATGGGTGATTAATGTAACGGCGCAACACCAATGTTTTTTTTTTTTTTTTCTTGTCTTCTCGAGTTAAAATTATTAATGACTAATGTTTTATCCAATAAATTAACAAATTGTTATTAGCCATATATTTTCACAGATGTATTATCGTATTATATCCAAAAAATATCGCATTAAAATTAAGAATTATCGTATATTGTAGAGACGTTATCGTTTATCGTATCAAGCACTGATTTATCGTATTTATACGATAATTATCGTATATCTGGTCACGCTGTATATATATATATATATATATTGTAGCGGAGTGACCCTTATGGTCTACAATAATTATATATTTTGCCTTATGCCTGCTCTGTTGATATTGTAACTTTTATCTGACTCTCTCTTGTATATACTAATACCCTTCTAAGTGACACAATGGAAAACCCTACTAAACCACCTGCTGTTTATGGACCACCACCACCCTTTGTGGAAGACTCTCCAGACATCTGGATTATACAGTTGGACCTCTACTTTGCGAGATCCCGAATTGTACAGCAAGAAGTGAAGTTTCAGACAGCCGCTTCATTACTTCCTGCACACCATGTCATGGAATTTATTGACATGATTCGTAATCCTTCAGATCAGGCTTACGACGAGTTGTGTGGAGCTTTGAAGAGTCGGTTGGGGAAGTCTATAGAAGAGAATCTTCGCTCTATTCTCTCTGCTCAGCAGTTGGGTGACCGTAAACCATCTCAGTTTCTACGTCACTTGCTGGAGCTCACGAAGCCACACATAACTGACAAAGATTCACCATTGGTGAGACAGATATTTTTGCAAGCAATGCCTGATAAATCTTTGCCTTTCCTACAATTCCTGCCTCCAGAAACTCCACTAGACACCTTGGCTGGGACTGCGGATAGAGTCGTTTCATCTCTCCATCAAGCTTCTGCAGCTGTAGATGCTGTGAGCAGTACGGAATGCCACTCAAACCAAGATTGTCCTTTAGCACGAGCAAACTCTGCTAGGCTAGACAATATTTCCCAGACTCTCGACGAGATTTGTCATCAGTTGAAGAGGATATCTAGTGATTCAAGAAGTCGCAGCACCTCGAAACACCAAAGGAACTTTCGACGACATTCTGTTTCTCGTGACCGAAGCAGCAAACTTTGTTGGTACCACGACAAGTTTGGAGGTAAAGCCAACAAGTGTGTACTTCCATGTAAGTATAATGGTTCTTTAAACTAATGGAGGTGCCTGAGAGGGCGTCAAACTCTTGCACTTCGTCTCTTGACGCAACACCAAGGTCTGTACCAGTTTCATTTGTCATCAAAGATCCACTTTCAAGGATGTCATTTTTAATTGATACTGGAGCTCAGTTTAGTATTTTACCAGCTAAACCAATAGATAGGAAGTATGTGTCTGCCCTCACTTTAAAAGCTGCCAATGCTACCATTATAAAGACCTATGGATCTACTAGACTTTCAGTTTCTCTTGGACTTAGAAGGAAGTTTAACTGGTCATTTATCCTGGCCGACGTGGAAAATGCAATAATTGGTTGTGATTTTCTTTCCCACTTTGACTTGTCAGTTCGACCTCGTTGCCGTCAAATTGTGGACAACTCGACAAATCTTGCTATACAAGGAGGTGAGTCGTGTGCATCAATGTCTATATCGGTGTGCATTACAGACTGTGGAGCATCATATAAAGCCCTTATGGATAAATATCCAAGTATAACTGGTTCACCTTTTATTAAGCAGGAAGTTTCTCACAATGTAACTCATCGCATCACTACCAGTGGAAGTCCTGTCTTCTGCCGTCCTCGACGACTCGACTCTGCAAGACTGAAGATCGTCAAGGATGAATTCCAGTACATGCTGGATCAAGGCATCATCAGACCAAGTAAGAGTGCATTTGCTTCAGCTCTACACATGGTACCGAAATCACTTCCTGGTAGTTGGCGTCCTTGTGGAGACTTTCGTTCATTGAATAGAATTACCCTTCCTGACAGGTATCCTATACCCTACCTGCGGGATTTCAACTCTATTCTTCATGGCTCAAAGATATTTTCTAGGATTGATCTTACCAAGGCATATTTTCAAATTCCTGTTCATCCTAGTGATATTCATAAGACTGCTATTACTACTCCTTTTGGACTATATGAGTTCGTCAGAATGCCATTTGGACTACGAAATGCCAGTCAAACTTTCCAGAGATTGATGGATACTGTACTTCGTGGACTTACCAACGTCTTCGTGTACATTGACGACATCTTGGTAGCCAGCGCATCTGAAGAGGAGCATCTACATAATCTACAAGAAGTTTTTGATCGCTTGAAAGACAATGGTATCTGCATTAATACAGATAAATGTGTTTTTGGTGTTGATGAACTACAATTTCTAGGGCATCACGTCAGTTCGCAGGGAATAAAGCCATTGTTGAGTAAAGTAGAGATAATTCAAAAATTTCCTCTTCCAGGAACTCAGAAAGCCTTGCGACGTTTCCTTGGTTCCATCAATTTTTATCATAATTTTATCCCACATCTTGCAGAAATTCTTGCTCCTGTCCATAGCCTACTGGTGGAGAAGAGAAAAGGAATCAAGGACATCGTGAAATGGTCTCCCTCTGCTGAAGAAGCATTCAACCTTGCCAAGACTGCGCTAGCAACTGCAACTTCTCTTCATCATCCAGATCCTACAGCACAGATGGGTTTGTTCACTGATGCGAGCAGCACTTCTATGGGAGCAGTCCTTCAACAATGGCATAACGGTATGTGGGAACCATTAGCTTTCTGGTCACGGAAATTAAAGAATGCTCAAATCAACTACAGTGCATTTGGTAGAGAACTACTCTCTGCTTATTCTGCTATTAGACACTTTCGACCATTCCTAGAAGGTAGGGAGTTTGTTCTATATACAGATCATAAACCATTGGTACAAGCCATAAAGACATCTATGACAAGTCATGCACCACGAGAACAGCGTCACCTTGACTTTGTGTTACAGTTCACAACAGACGTCAGACATGTGAGTGGTCATGACAATATTGTAGCTGACGCCTTATCAAGAATTTCTACAGTATCGGCTACACCCAACATAGATTTTAAGGAAATGGCTTATTATTACAATCCACAGATCCAGAGTTCAACCAGCTGGCAGAAACATCACTGAGGATTGTTCGTCAACCAGTGAGAGATCATGATTCTCTAGAGCTCATCTGTGATGATTCAACCGGGACGGTAAGACCAGTTGTACCAAAGGACATGAGGAAATCAGTTTTTCTCGTTCTTCATAACATGTCTCACCCTGGACGTAAGGCAACATTACAGCTAATCTCAAAAAGGTTTGTATGGCCCTCTATGAGGAAAGATATTTTGCTCTGGTCCAAACAATGTATGCACTGCCAGCGGTCCAAGGTCTATCGTCATGTACGATCTCCTGTCGGGCAATATCCTCTGGCGACTAACCGCTTCGACAACATCCACCTTGACATCGTGGGACCATTACCACCTTGTAAGGGATTTCGCTATATCCTGACTATGGTGGATCGGTATACAAGATGGCCAGAAGCGTGTCCCATGACCTCTATTGATGCAGAGACTGTAGCTACATCTTTCATATCTACCTGGATATCACGTTACGGTATACCTTCTACAGTTGTGACTGATCGTGGTTCTCAGTTTACTTCTAGCCTATGGAAACTACTAACATCTCTTTTAGGTACCACAGCGATGACCACCACTGCTTATCATCCTGCTGCTAATGGTTTGGTTGAACGTTTCCACAGGCAACTGAAGAGTGTGCTCAAAGGTAACATCAACTGGGTCGATCGACTACCGTTGTGTCTTCTAGGAATACGTAACTGCTACAAAGAAGATCTCCAGTCGTCATCTGCTGACTTGGTTTTTGGAACAACATTAAAAATCCCAGGTGATATGGTTCATCATACAGATTCTAATAACTGGGATCACAGCACATTTCTTTCATCACTACATAACCATTTTAATGAGATTCGTCCTAAACAATCTCGTGCTCCAGTCACGGATGTGTTTATAATGCCTGACCTATTTACAGTCTCCCATGTTCTACTTCGCCATGATGGACACCGCCAAGGACTTCAGTACACCTATGATGGCCCATACAAAGTGCTAAGAAGAACGGACAAGACCTTCACCATCCTTCGTAGTGGCAAGAGAGAAATTGTGTCCATTGATCGACTGAAACCAGCATTTTTAGAGAATGAACATCTACAGAATCCACCAGAAGAATTAACCTCTTTGTCTTCTCCCCTAAAGGTACCTGTCATGCAACAAGATCAGATGGATCCCTCTACACCTGAGCCGACACACTATCGTACCCGTTCTGGTAGAGTCAGCAAGCCACCAGTTCGATTCCAGCCGTAATCTGGGGGAGGGTCCTGTAGCGGTTCACGCAGCAAACTGCTCAAGTATCGTGAGTGGTAGTTTGGCTCGTCGGCAGTTCACCAAGACCCCGAGGGTTCATCGTGCACCAACCAATGAGGGAAGGACACGTCATCAACATGGCTGACCCTACGTCATCACCAGGGCTATATAAGCACCGGCAGCCGTCCACCAAGGCGTCAGACTTCCAGTGTTCTCATCTCTGGGCTGACCACTTCCATTTCCACTTACACTTGCACTATTATTTACACTTCTACTGCACACGGTGGCAGAGGCTACTCCTCTGTACGTGTGTGGTATTTTGTATTCAGAGAGCAGAGCATTGCTATTACAGTAATTTAATATTAGTCAATTGTGTGTATATTTCTATTTAGTATTGTATATATTATGTGTGTTAACTTATAACCAACTTGTGATATTGTGAATGATCATTCTTGTGACTTAATATAATACCTGAAAATACAGACTTTACTTATTTATTGACCAACAACAATATAGTAGGTTAAACCTACAAAATATATATATATATATATATATATATATATATATATATATATATATATATATATATATATATATATATATATATATATATACACTATCTATCTATATCTATCTATCTATCTATATGTATCTATCTCTATATCTCTATATGTATCTATCTCTATCTCTCTATCTATCTATATGTATCTATCTCTATATCTCTATATGTATCTATCTCTATCTCTCTATCTATCTTTCTATATCTATCTATCTATCTATCTCTATCTCTCTCTCTATCTCTATCTTTCTCTATATCTATATCCTATTCCCGCATTCCCCCAACCCCCCTGTGTGAGAGAGAGAGAGAGTGAGCGAGCGAGAGAGCATGCAGTGGAAGGGTCCACCAGCTGGCAGCATGGGTTCGAACCCTACACCCCAACCTCCCCATTGATCATTGAAAAAAAAAAAAATGTAAGCGAAGGACACTCCTGAGCTTTCAGCGATGAAATTCATGTAAAAATTATTACTCTATGTCAAACGATGCGGCCGTGCATAGCGGCTAAACAGACAGACAGAGTTGTTTATATATTAGACTAGCTGGGATACCCGACGTTGTCCGGGGATCTATCTATCAATCTATCTATATCTATCTATATATACCTATTAATATCTATATGTATATCTATCTATTTATATCTATATGTATATCTATCTATTTATATCTATCTATATCTATCTATCTATCTATCTATCTATCTATATCTCTCTATCTCTCTCTATATATATCTATATCTATCGATATCTATCTCTATCTATCTCTTTATCTATCTCTATCTATCTATCTGTCTATCTCTATATATATCTATCTATATCTATCTATTTATCTCTCTCTATATATATCTATCTATATATATCTATATATCTAACTATATATCTATCTATATCTATCTATCTCTATCTATCTATTTCTTTATTTCTCTATCTATCTATATATATCTATATCTATATCTATCTCTCTATCTATCTATCTCTCTATCTATCTCTCTATCTTTTTTTCTTTTCTTTTTTACACGTATACACACGCTTTCTCTCTCTCTCTAGTAGTGAGTAACGATGGTAATACACCTACGGAAACCATTTTCATAGAAAAATTAATTAAACTAACCGTAGTATTAAAGGTTTTACAGATATACTAAACACATTGACTACTACTATCGTCTTCGGTGTTGCCAGGTCTGCTTGACGAAATCTCCCTAACTTCAACATCAGAATTTCTATTTTTACCTTAATTATTCCCTGTTTACTCTTGAACACTGATGGTCTTTTTGGTATTTCGTCTGATAGAAAATTCTCTGTTTACACTTGAATAATTTTTAATTATAATCTCCATTTGTGGACTTCAATATTCTCTAAAACAGAAATTTCCCTGCACCTGGCAACACTGGTCGTCTTTCAACCAACCATCTTGGTTTAGTAGCGTCGTCTGGCAACTCGTCATGTCCTAAGGTAGTAGAGGTGAAGTGGTTCACAGTGCAGATACCCTTTTGCCACTTTGCAGGAGTCATACCAACCACTATTGTATCATATGTGTCAGTCCAGTGGTAATTAATATTATGTAATGTTTACACGGTTATTACAGCCTTTATTAAGGAACCAACATAATGCTAGAATATATAATTTTGAAACTCGAGGAAATTATATTGTGGCAACACCGGGTTATATATTTGTAGTCAATAATTCAATTTTTCCTTAGGTATTTACGTCTATGTAAGAACTTTTGATTACATTTTATTATCTAATATGGCAGTGTATATATAAATAATACACATATGCATCCTTATCCTTGTTTAAAATATGCCCTGAAATGTATACAGCCGATATCAGATTGACCAATCACAATAGCTGTAAGATACCCCTGCCTGCTACTCAAGTGTTACCAGATAAAACTGCGTGAGTAGGGTATTTGGAACATTGACAGACTGTACAGTCGGCGGCAAAATTCATGTCGTCACATCTGCCAAGTCATGAAATACTGTATGGAAATATAAGCTTCACCGGCTCGTTAACTTAAAAACCAGTGATGTTTACTAATAATTATTGTAATTTAGTAAGGTAATATGCTTTCTTGATTATTAGTCTTTATGATATCCTTCATGAAGCGCTGAATGAGACGACATAACTTTTGCCGCCGACTGTATCGGTGTGTGTGTGTATCAGGTGATACAATTCCCATGCCGTCTTCATTGAACTCTTCACTACTTTCCCATCCACTCTCACATTTCACTCACGCTCCATCTTACCCACACCAGTACCAACCTCTTCATAACTCTGCTTCATTCATAGGTAGTGTATTTTGCCTCTTAAAAATACTTAATAATAACATCAAAAGGATATTTAAATCCGTGCCACTCCCTTTCAAATCTTCATCTGTATCTCCCATTCTCCGATTTTGTTCATTCTTGCTGTCCCTAGTTTTCTTTCATTTCCTTAATTTATGCTTGCTGTCCCTCCCCTCTAGCTTATTCTCGCTTGAGGCACAGTCTAATTTTTTCATATATACAGGTAAACTTCTATCTTAGAGACATAGGGATAATAAGAAATTCCCGCATCTGAACAGAGGGCATCCCCCGTGTGGTACAGGGTCTTTCTGGCCTACCACAGCGTTCCATCTCCCTCACCCCTTTGATATTCGTGTTTTGTATTTCAGATACAGAAAACAATATGAAGCCAATGCTGGTGTGCGTTCTGGTATTGTTTCTACAGTCCAGGTTTACTGTCGGCTCACCAACTCAGACTAAACATAACTCACAGTAGGTACATTATACTATACACGTTATATATAGTTTTTCTTGGCTATGGATCAGAAGCTATAGACATGAATTAAAAAGGATAAAGGAAGACCTCCCTAGGACCAATGGAAAAATTATTGAAAGGAGGGACCCCAAGTGCGAAGAAAATATAAGGAGAGAAGGAGTAATTGAAGAATTTATTGGATAAGGCTCGGGACCAAAATCGTAGATTTTGCGCATTATAAAGTTGCGTCATAATTTGATTGATCATGATTAACAAAATAGAAAAAGAAAATACAACTGGTAATATAAGTCTCACAAATACAGCTTTGCCTTGATTGTTTACCATACAATTATATGTTGTGTCACAAGATATACACCTTGGGACAGAGTAATGTGGGTTATTCATTAAAAGCCGTGTGATTTGTGTGCGAGCCCTATTCTTAAAAATTATTAATCATGTTTAAATTATTGTTCGCATATATATTACTTGATGCTATGTATATCTTCTCCAATTGGAAGAAGTAGCTTTATTTATGGTAATCGTAATAGTTATTTCAAAGTTGTATCCCCATTTTTATTACCACTAAGTTCTATGAGGGTTGAAAAACAACATATTTTAACATTTATCTCCAAAGAACAAAGTTTGTTCAAAAGATGTTTTTATTTGCTGAACTTGTGTTTGTTTGTTTTTTCACTTCAAATGTTAGCCTCTAACGGCCTCAATGGCACTCCTTGAATCAGAGTAAATAACATTTTTTTTTCATTATTCGTTGATAAATTCTGCAGTGAAAACCGAGACTTCTTATGGTAAGGAGGATTGTATTGAAATATCTGAGGATACTGCTGCACTACCCTCTCCAGTGGAAGATCAAACCTATTGGTGTATATTGAATGAGTTCCAGTGTGTGTTGCTTATGATGACTTGGTATCTATAGTCGTGGCAATGAGTCTGACCCTTTTATTATCGTACACTGGTAACACAACATTAGAATTAATGTATTATTGGTATGGCGCAGTTCATATGAGAATTAACAATATAATTGCTATTCGGTTGGCCAATTATACAGTCAGTAATGAAGAAAACCATCAGCTACAGTTGTTTTTGAGTATCAGATAACTCATACTGTCGTAGTTGAAAATAATGGTATCCTGTTACCTGGAATTGTTTGAAGGAATGTTTTTTCTCCAGATTTACCACCCAAGACAATGTGCTATATACCAACCTAAGACAGAGAGAAAGAAACATCCCTCCCAAGCTTGGCAAGTCTAATGTTGAACTCAACCAGCTTGAAAATGAAATTGAAGTGCATAATGTTTAATCCAATTATGGAGTAACAGATGAAAAAAACTACGCAAATTAAGGATTTTATTAATTAAAAGCAAACCAAAATAGTTACGATATGCGAAAATTATTAGGACCAATATTCAAGCAAGCACAACCACATTTACTTAAGGGGGTGTGGGAGCAGGGGGCAGGCTTGGGGGGGGGACTGGGGGGGTGCGGGAATAGGGGGACAGGCTTGGGGGGGTAGAAAGCCTGTCCCCTTATTCCCGCACCCTCCTAACCCCCCCAAGCCTGTCCCCCTACTCCTGCACCCCCCAAGCCTGTCCCCTTATTCCCACACCCCCTTAACCGTAATATTTAATCCTTAGTCTCAGAACTAGGCTAAAGCTAGATGAAATGCAAAGTTTATTGAAGGAATATCGGGGTGCCAACAATTCACAAATGATAATATTTCTCCGATATGAACTTGTAGTATTGTATTTCATTCAACCAATACAAATACTTCATTGAGAATATTAATTTTATATCTGTTCAAAATATCGTAACTTATGATAGGATTAATATTAAGACATTAAAGCTCCAATCATCTGGCATCAAACTGTACCATGAAAATAATCAATCAATCTGCATATATCTATAACTTTAATAATTCCCCATCTATCCATCCAAAAATCAATGAAAAGTTTTTAATATTGGGCAATATTAGAGTCCATAAACCCATATGGCGTTCTTTTTGTATTGAGGCAAACGCTAATGGTTTTAAAAATGAATGTTCTGGTGTAAGAAAGACTGACTTACTCCAGGCAGATGAGTCGATGGGTAATGTGGCTGGCGACTGGTTTGTTGTTGTTGTCTTTGTTGTCTGTTTGGAGTTTGATTTTAATTATATTTCTATAACTATATGGTTTTAGGAGATACAGCAAGGTTAAAGTAGTTTACTCACTTTTTATTTATAACACGAGTTAGTGTACAGAGTCACAATATGTAGGGGTTAAGTTAGACTAGTGAGCTAACTTTAAGAGCGAGATTATATGCTAAAGTAACCTGTTAACGGTTTGGTTATCAGTAGCTAACTGACTCTATAGGAGCACAATGAGGACGTTTCCATTGTAGGTCACATGACCTGTGTCGTCATTATATGCTAACGTGTTACTGGTTAACACAGTGAGTTGTGCCCTGTTCTCTACCCGTTAAAGTAAGCAGATTTAAGGCATCATGTGATGTCTGAGTAACTCATGTAAGTAAGTATGTAAGTTATTATAAGTAGCCACCTAGATGTAGGTTTAACTGGAACATGAATATGTTTTTAATGCTTAAGATCAATGTTTAAAGAAATAATGAAGTCGGCATGTACTAAAATATCCATGCATGATACTCATCCAATGGTTAACTACCGACATGTTTTTCTAACATTCATGAACATTTTGAATGAAATGTAGGGAGTTGATCGCATCATGATCTCGGTATATGATCCTGGCTGTTGCACCGCCAATTGCCATGGCATCATCAATCAATCAATCAATCGCATCATGATCACAAGTGGTTCGGGAATTGAATATCTAGGTGTCTCAACTTTGGAAACAATAAGTGGTATACGCCGAAGTGGAGACAATTGTAGATATATCAGGGAGCCTTTCAGTTAGAAATACATACTCACTCTACCTTACCATTAAGAACTAACCCTCGTAACTAGTATAACGTAAATTAAATATTTATGTATTCTTTCGGTAGGAGTAAACAGTGATATCCTTTTTGATTAAAAATAGTCTTGGAACTGATACTGATTATGTATAGATATGTATATAAGCCAAACAGGAAAACACTTACCGATAAGTGAAAGAAGTAACTTAAACAACATAAATTTCGATTTGGACAGCACATTAGTCTAGTGGTATTATTAAACATGAAGAGTAAAACAAAGATTGCATTATTGGGATGAAGCACAGAATGTCTGCAGATCAAATTCATCTGTTGAAACACTAATTGTTTAAAGAGCAATGATCAGGTTTAACTATACTTAAATGATGGGCTTTATAAAATTGACACTGTGTTATAACTTCTCTCGTTGAAATATGAAAAAGGCAAAGGAGTTATGTGACCTGACACTTTGTTCTCACCTGAACTACCCTCCATAATGGGTCTTCCCTTGCTTTGTGCCATTTTGTGGGTTGGAACTTCCAAATCCCTTTCCTTGCAGTAGAACTGTGTATTTCTTGTTTTTCTTTTTTTTAGTATTGTCGTTGGGTTTTTTAAATATATGTTATATTGTTGTGTACTCTGTATGCAAGATAATTAAGGGGGTAGTGTTGTGTTGGTAAATCTTGAGTAACCGATCCCTCTAAAGTCTAAACTATTCCAAGCAACAGAACACCATTATTATTGCTCATCTGGTCCTGTTTTCTGACAAATATGGAGGAATCAAGGCTCTCCATTGTACCAAAAGTATACTATCACCTTAAGGTAAACATGTTAAAGCATCATGAAATTAAAAAAAAAAAGAAAAAAAGTTATACCCTCGTGATATTTTCATTCAATTACTCTGACATTGTAGCGAGGTCGAGGGTATAGGATATATGTAGTCTGCTTGTGTCCTCTCTCTTTTGTTACCAGGAATATGTCTTGAGAAATAGATGAAAGCTTGGTGCTCTTGTTTAATTTATGTTTTACTAGTTTCTTTTCCAATGAGTACATCACATGCACTTATAATTATAGCTAAATATGATATGGCGTGCAACCGATTCCTCCAAACTATGACAGGAAACATGCCACTTCAGTATTTAATAATAAAACCATATATGAAGCCTATTTAGGAAGAATCTCAAACAGAGTACATCAATGCAAGGGACACATCATCTCAATGTTCATATAGCAATTAATATTTTCAGGTTTAAAGGATTCAGCATACAAGATGAAGGGGCGGCTGACTTTGATGAGAAAGATTCTGAAACAATGCGTTTAGCCTTAGAGAGGACCTTCAAGGGGGATTTGAGGAGTTTGGAGAGCGATGTAAGGGACGTTCTTCTCTCAGCACTTGAAATAATAAGGTAAGCACTTAATGTGTACATGTAAAGTACAAAAGTATCACCCAAAAGTTGTCTCCATTATAGAGAGATAATTCTTGCAAATATTAGGGCAATATTGTATGAGTGTTGTGCCCCTTCAGACCAGAGCCATTACTCTTTTCCATTATCCCTCCCTCCTATCTCCTCTCTGTCTCATTTTCCTGTTCGTACAAAATCTTTCTTCCCCTATTTCACCTATTAGTCCATGAATATTTCGGCCACCGGTACCACCCCTAGTGTTAAAAAAGTATGATAGCATTGCAGCAGCGGTAGCTTTCTATGTGTTATAACTTGATTTATAACCCTATGTTAAAATGATAATAGTAGTGTTATGAAATGCATGATAACACACATAAAGCTACCGATCAACCCTATATACTGGCTCAACGAATACTTCTTACTTTCTCTTTATCTCTCTATATCTCATTTATCACTCAATTCATCTCTCTTCTGTTTGTGTGGGTGTGTGTGTGTGTGCGAAATTTATCCCTCTTATCCCCTGTGTGTGTGAAATTTTGTGACACACACTCATTCGCGCACAATTTCACACACTCTCAAATATTATTTTCAGAGTTTGTAAAAAAGGCACCTCCTATTCTCTTTTTATCTTACTTCTGTTTGTGTGTGGGTGTGCAGAATATATCCCTCTTTCTGTGTGTGTGTGTGTGTAAAATTGTCGCACACATATTCATTATTGTACAATTTCACACTTTCTCAATTTTTGTTTCAGAGTTTGTGAAAAAAAAACTACCCTCCTACTCTCTCTTTTTATCTAGTTTTCTCACTTATCTCTAACTCTTTCTTACTTTTGTTTATTTGTTGGTGTGCAGAATTTATTCTTCTTTCCCTAAGGGTGTGTAAAAAATTCGCACACATAATCCTTCTTGAAAAAGTTTACACTTTCTCAAACCTTTTTTTCAGAGTTTGTGATAAAATTCACCTCTTACTCTCTCTTTATCTCTCTGTATCTCACTTACCTATCACTCTATCTCACTTCTGTTTGTGTGTGTGTGTGTGTGTGTGCGAAATTTATCCCTCTTATTTCTTGTGTGTGAAAGTTTGGCACACACACTTATACTCGCATAATTTTAAACTTTCTGAAATATTTTTTTCAGAGTTTGTGAAAAATTGCACCTCCTACTCTCTATTTATCTCTCTATATCTCACTTATCTGTCACTTTATCTCACTTCTGTTTGTGTGTGTGTGTGCAAAATTTATCCCTCTTTTTCTCTCTGTGTGCGAAAGTTTTGAACATACACTCATTCTCGCACAATTTCACACTTTCTCAAAAAAATAATCCGAGTTTATCATACAATACACCTTAGGTCATGAGCCAGGACCCCGAATTTCGGCCACCGGTATTATCTGGGTGGAATAATTCTCATGGTGGTTTTTGGCAAGATATACACCCCTAGTGTTAAAAAAAAAGTATGATAGCATTGCAGTAGCGGTAACTTTCTATGTGTTATAATTTAATTTATACCCCTATGTCAAAATTATCACTGTAGTGTTATAAAATTTATGATAGCACACGTAAAGCTACCACTTGTACAATGGTATCATAATTTTTCTAACTCGGAGGAGATGTTTTCCTTGCCAAAAATCACTATGAGCATTATTCCCTCAGTTTAGTTTTGTATGTGGATTTAATTTGTTTTTGAATGAAAGAAGATTGTTTAAGGATTAGTGTTGTGAAGGGTGTGAAAGGAGTAGAAAATGGTTGGGATAAATAGAGATTTTCGGGGACAGTTGCGAGAGCAAGAAACTGAGCTGAGGGAAGCCGTGAGGAGGAAGCGTCTAAGAAACCGCCATTGTGTAATCCGGCTTCTTTGTCCTCAGGTTAGCTGACAATCGCTCTCCAGTTGATGAGTATAAAAATGAGTTTAACGTGTATATTACCATGTGTGCAGAGTTAGAACTCCTATATAGTGCCTGAATTGTGTATTGTATCTAACAGCAAGTGTAAAGAATTTTGTTTTGTCCCCTTACTTTATTTGGGAGGTGAACAAAAACCCACGGCCTTTTACAAGGAAATAAACACACACCAGTGCATGATACTCTAGCCTATCGCAGTATCAACCCGGTCTGGAAAAAAATCAATTGAGTAACTGAACTTGCCTTGCGAATACTAAAAAATAAAATCATACAAAGGACAAGTCCAGTTCCTCTTCAGTATTGGGTATACGCTGCCACCACCAGACCAAGTCGATCAGAGGAACAAAGTCCACACACTGATTGGGTAACGTAGCGTTAGCTTAGGCACGCGACCCAGCAACCCAGAATTATTTGAACGGGGGTTCGATCAGTGTCTTAAATTGGGAAGTTATATTTAAATAGGAACACAGTCTATTTTGTTACATCGGTGACGGAAAATTCAACTAATTATAAACCCGTATATCATAACTTGGCAAAAAAAATAAAAAATAATAATAAACAAGAATAATACAATAAAAGTTGTCTTTTCCCTCTCCCTAATCACCTATCCTAATCCCTTCTGTCACCAGGCCTGGAACACTTCCGAAGCTTCGCTAGTGACAAATCTAAGCACACATTTAAAAAATATATATACGCCAAGAATTCAAACACCATAATAATCTATATATCTAAAAAACAGAAACAATTATTTGCCAGCAATTTCTCAAATTATCTTTTTCCATATGGACCACTTTGCCAAGGGAGTATGCTAATTCGGCTGTTGTCACCACAGCATACGAAGAGAGACGCCTTAATAACATATATTAATTGATAGAATCCCCTACTTAAACACTTCAACATTCTCTATTTATCCAATTCCATTCACGGACTAAGTAATTTAACACTTGTTATCACTATTACACTTTAGTCCAGTCTATTTCCAGAGCAATCTTATTAGTTACCTGTTGTCACCGCAGCAAACAAAGAGAGATTGAGTGAGACAAATGTTTCCTATAATAATTATTCAATTGTTTATCTACTACTAGCAGCGATACCCGACGTTGTCCGGGTGAAGATCCTACATGTGATTTTGTCAATAAATTTCCTCTAATTATTTGTATGTGAACTTATTAGGAGGGTGATCTATCTATATCTAACTATCTATATCTATCTATATCTATTTATCTATTTATCTATATCTATCTATCTATCTATCTATCTCTATCTATCTAGCTCTATTTATCTATCTATATCTATCTATCTATATCTATCTATCTATCTATATTTATCTATATCTATCTATCTCTATCTATCTATATCTATTTATCTCTCTATCTATCTATATCTATCTATCTATCTATCTCTATCTATCTCTATCTATCTATCTATCTATCTATATCTATCTATCTCTATCTATTTTTATCTATCTATATCTATCTATATCTCTATCTATCTCTATCTCTATCTATATCTATATTTCATCTATCTCTATCTATATCTCTATCTATCTATCTCTATCTATCTTTCTCTATCTATTTATCTCTATCTATTTATCTATCTCTATCTATTTATCTATCTGTATCTATTTATCTATATCTATTTCTCTATATCTATCTATCTATCTATCTATATCTATCTATCTATATCTATATCTATCTATCTATATCAATATCTATCTATATCTATCTATCTATATCTATCTATATCTATCTATCTATATCTATCTATATCTATCTATCTATCTATCTATCTATATCTGTCTGTCTGTCTGTGTCTGTGTGTCTGTCTGTCTGTCTAAGAACATGATTACATGTACATAGAGAGAGAGAGAGCAAGTGGTTTTCTATCAGTTTTCTTTGATTGTTTCAGGAGATATTATTTTATTAATTTTTTGAAGACTTTGATGCTCTTATTATACGCTTTTGCGTACACCTAGAAGGCTCCCGTTTTCAGTTCCTGGTGTGTAAATTCAAGCTTTTACATTCCGTAAGAATTTTTTTTGCCTACATGAAAGTTGAAAAATGACAAAATTTACCAGCATTTGTCAGCTGGGGGGAAAAAAGTAGTTTTTATTTGGTCAATCATTGAAAAAAAATATATATATATAAGGCCAAGACACTCCTCAGGTCTCAGCGAAAAAACATATGTAAAAATTATTACTTTAGGTGAAACGATGCGGCCGTGATTAGCGGTCATACAGACAGACAGACTGTTTTATATATATAGATTTCTAACTAACAACATTATTTATACTTTTATCCCATTAAACTCTTTCAGAGTAAAGCCTACCATCTAGATTATCCCACATTGATAATCTCGACCTGGCTAAGTTGTACCATCTTACACTTCAAATTTATCCTATTACCTGTAAATATTCTAAATAACATTATATATAAAAATAGGGGTGTTACACAAAGAGTATGGGAGGGTGTTATTAATTCATTATTGGCCATTGTGTAATCCTGCATCTTCGTCCTCAGGTCGCCGTCTTGTCGGTGTACCGTCTATGTATTATCGGGTCTGTGAACTATATCTGTGCTAGTGCTATATTATTATATATATAGTCAAGTCTTCAACTATAGTCTATCTCTCTATCTATTGCCCGACGCCTCAATCCCCGAAGGGTTGGCCACAAATGAATCGCCTCCATGAACCCCTGTTCCCCGTTAACTGGCGTCCTTCCTTCCACCCAATGCCACTCTCACTCATAAACCTATCAACCCCATCCCTCCACCTCATTCTAAGTCTACCCCTTCCTCTCTGTCCATCCACCTCACTCTCGTACACCTTCTTACCCAATCTATCACCTCCCATACGCTCCACATGACCAAACTACCTCAAGGTGTTTCTCTTCACACTCTCTAGTACGTCCACATCCACACCACATCGCTCACGTACCTCTTCATTCGTCAGTCTATCTCTCCATGTTACTCCACATGCACTTCTTAGGTAACACATTTCCACCCCTCTAACTCTTGATTTATATCTCTCCGTCATGGTCCACGTTTCACTCCCGTACGTCAGTGTCGGGATTACCACACTATCATGTAACGTCTTCTTCACTTCCATACTCATGGCCCTATTCCTTGTCACAGCTTTCAGTGTTCCTACAACCCTCTTCCCCTGTTGTATATAGTCAAGTGTCATATTGGTGATCTCTCTGTTTAGAATTTATCAGTTGTTTTGGTGGGTTTAAGGATTTTTTTTTTTTATTAAGGACGTATCTCGTGTGTGTGAAATAGTTAGTTCAGGAAGTGCTAGTGTCCTTATTACAGACGTAGGGTGCAACGATGTGAAAAATCTTTCTCCGGTTTACGTTTTGTAAGGGATATTTTGTGTACTGAACTACCTGTTCAGAGTGATTGGTTTATATTTATCTTGAAGTCAAACATATATAGTTAGTATATTTTTTAAATATTGTATTATGTTCTGTGGTTAGTAATTGACCCTATATTTTGGTGATAGCAAGTTGGGGTAATTACTACAGACACTTTAAATATTTTCTTTGTAGTCTTGGTATACATAAAGTTTTGTTTGCTCTGTTAATTAAAAATAATTGGGATGTAATATGTGAGGGAGGATTTAGGGATAACCATACAGTTTTAATATTAATTTTGGGAATCATTTTTATATGTCAATTTATAATTCGTAATTTTTGTTATTATATAGTCAGTAATAAATAAAAGGTGTATGTAAGGGCGAAACACCATTTCTGAGTGGTAGTTGGATTGGACGGAAGAAATGCTCGACTTGTCGTATTACAAGAATTATTGAAGCCTCAGTATCTCTCAGGACCTCTTTTACCTTCAGTCGGCAGAGCATTCACAGCTTCACCCCAAGAAAGCTGTTCTCCTCGCTGGCTATCTGGGCTCTCATATATTTCTGTGTTATTGATCATATTGTGGACTTGGGCAAATTCTCTGGTGTTAGAGTAATACAGTGGACATTGGTTGCTCTGGCATATTTTTGTACATATGGGATATTGGTGCGATAAGAGTGATTTAGTGAACAAACAACTAATATACTCTACTCATTGTCTTTATCTCAACCCACGGTTCCTTACTATCACCTTGTTCAGACTTGCCTGGGTTCATGGGAAGGTGAAATAGTCTAGGCCTATACAGCTCGACTTCCCTTTACAGTGTAAAATAAAGAAGATTCCTCATTCTCCATCTGCCTTGAATGACTTCGGCTTTCTCTGGGATTCGGTAAGGAACACAGGAACCTCTTTTTTTTTTTGTGCTAGCGACAGTGCCGGTCTGACCCACAGGGAGTAACATAGCGCCGAGCTGCCATTATTTTATTTTATCTCATTATTTTTCCTTTCTCTAGTAATTATATTGGGTCAGGACAGTACTGACCGTTACACTAGTGACGTTCTACTTCCTACTACTACACCGGCGATGCTATAGAGGTAACAAAAGAGCGAACAAAGGAGCGTCCAGGTACAAGCGCTGTTACATTATATTCTCACTTGATTTTAATATGAAAAAAAATATAATGTTCAAAAGATTCATATGGTTTAGTTGAACTTGAGGGCTACTGATTCCTCCTAGCAAAGTTACTAAACAGAGTACTTCAATAAACAAATCCCCTTATTGCTTGCAGTGATGAGGGCTGTATTATCAGGATATCCCTTTCAATTCTTCAACTCTCCCCCATTTCATTTTGTATTTTTTCGTGATTGTTTCTCCTAATCTCTGTCTCCTTCTTTGTCCAACTGGGTCTTCCCAAACTACTAGTGCGGTCTTGTTTCATCCTTAATTCAGTCAATGAACAATGTACAGTTGGCTCCACTCCCGCGTTTCTCCCCTGTCGTTGCCAATGTTGGGCCAGTCTGAAATTCGAATCCCGATCCATAAGTTAAAATATTCGAAACATTCATATCTTTCACTCTGAAATATGAATGTTTCGAACTTTTTAACTTTTGGATGGAGATTCATATTTCTGACTGGCCCAACATTGGCAACGCGAGGGGAGAAACGCGGGAGTGGAAACAAATGTACGAAGGGCTATCGAATCTATACTCAAATTCAACAATATAAAATATGTAGTAATAATATTCTCTTTTCCTCTAGGTCTGGGATGGTAACAGGAGTACCAGAGCAGAATGTTCCTCCACTCGATCCTCTTGTTCTTGGTACCATACCCTTCAACGTTACATGGGAAGAAACCAACAAGTAAGTAAACACACACACGCACACACGCTTATAGAGACACACTCTGCAAAATCACCTGTACTTACATACACACAGCTGAATGTGTATGTAATCGAAATAAGCAAAAATAAACACAATGCATATGATTCTACATACGTCAAACATAAAGTAAATAGAAAACATTTAATTATCGGTACAGTATATCATCACCTAAAACTTCTACAGAACATGACAACTTGTTATACGAAGAGATAAAATCAGTAATAGGAAAAAAAAAGCCACTATATGCGGTGATTTTAACCTTACAAGAATAGAGAGAGAGAAACGAGGTGCTAGAGTGATAGTGTGTGTGTGTGCTTGTACTGAGAGAGAGAGAGAGAGAGAGAGAGAGAGAGAGAGAGAGAGAGAGAGAGAGAGGCTAGAGCAGGTTGCTTGTTGTCCGTAATGAGAGATGAAATAAACTATGTTTGGTGTCCAAAATTAAATATGAATATAAGTTTTTTATATTTTATTTTTATTAATTGTGCCACAGGCATCAATACATACAGGTAGGCGGGACTCATGAGAATCCAACGACTACACACACACACACACACACACACACACACACACACACACACACACACACACACACACACACACACACACACACACACACACACACACACACACATATCACGAAAACATAGCAGAATGAAGCACAAGCATAAAGACATATATTTACATTTTGACCTACTTAAATCCACCAAAACGAGGGTAGCGCACCAGAAGATACTCCAAAACCTGATGGGTCAGCAGGTGTCGACAAACCACATCAAGTGGCAGGCATCAGGGCAGCAAGTGCCTGACAGTGGGGCAGGCCAGGCAATAGTGCTCTATGGTGTTAGCACGAGGCACTCGACACAAGCAACACTCAGTGAAGGGAGGCTCACCCTGCATCCCAGCAACCTGCCATGGTGGCCGGTAGCCAAGCCTCAAACGAGCAGAGACTACATTGTGCCTCCAAACCATGAGGCCTCGACGTCGGTAGGAATATTTGTGACGGCATACAGACTCGTAATGCGTCGCCGTAGAGGGAGGAGAGCGGTGGAACGAACTTTAGAAAGGTAGCATGTCAGGGAGAGAGGATGTCCAACACCAATAGTCTGTCAACTGTATCATTGTGACGTAAACCTACATGGGATGGCACCCATAAAAATTTGACAGTCAAGTTACGATGACGCAATGAGGCCAAAAACGATAAAATCTGCTGAATAAGTAGAGAGTGTGTGGGCTGACCATTAGAGAGGGAATAAGGGCAGGTTTGGAGTCACAAAAATGTTAGCATTCACTCCACGTTGATAAACAAGACTAACAGCATCCAGAATGGCATACAGTTCACACAATGTTGAGCTAGAGAAGTTACAGAGATTACGGCCAACCCAGCCCCCTGGAGGAGAACTCCATGTCAGGTGAGAAAACGTCACAACCTGCTGCACCATCCATTTGCAATGAGCCATCAGTGTAGAGGTAGTTGGGATCTGTGATGGAGGACGTCACTGTTTCTATGTGTTCCATAGCCAACTGCCGCTGTAGAGAAGGCAGTTCTGACTTGGATTTAGGTGTGAAGCTCACATCAGGTGTTTTGTAGCATCCACGGAGGAGCCCTGGGAGGACGTCTGCAACCATTATATCTATATTAAGACTACGGAACGTAGAGGTAACAGACCTTGTAAGAATACGTAAGAAGACGCTAGTATGGGAGGGACAGGGGAGTTTTGTCTAAGAGAAGTCCTAACTAACTGAGAGTAATGATGTGAAAGATGTGGCAAATGGAGGCACTTGGCAGTGAAGCAAGTAACATTTGAATAATTTCTCTCCACTAATGGGGGAAGATGCAACTCACGCTGCATGTTCACTATCCTGGTCGACATTGGACAGCAGAGAATTATTCTCATTGCTCTTTTCTTATTTTTCTCTAAAGTTTCAAGAGTCGCCCTAGGAAGTTGAATCGGAGCAGGGGAGAGATAATCAACAACTGAACGGATAAAAGCAATATAGATGATCCTTGCTACTGGGATGAAGATGCCTGAGGAGTTGTTAGAGAGTCATTGAAGTGGTGTAAGTCAGCGCTGGAGACGACCCAACAAGTACTGGACAATGGGAAGGTCTTGAGGTGTGGCAGGAAGAATTGGCCAAATATTGAATGGCGCACCCAGGTAACGGTACTGGGAACACATGGGAATGACAGTCCCTCCAATGGTGAACACTGGCCGAGCTTGAGGAAGGCGGCAGGTGAATATTTTTCTCTTATCTGGTGAGACAATAATACCACAGTGAGAGGAGGCCACAGAGAAGGAGTCAAGAAACTGCTGGAGATCCCTTGGTGAAGTAGAATAAACATAGATATCATCAGCATAACATGTAATTGTAGTACCAGGATTATCAGGGAGAGAAGTGAGCAGCCGATGCATCAAAATATTAAATAATAATGGACTGAGAACATTCCCTTGCGGCGTACCAAAATGAATACTGCGCAAAGGACTGAACGCACCACTGAAAAACACACGGGAGGTTCAGTTACTCAGGTAGCCCCGAATCCACTGTAGTAGATTATAAACCCTTTATATCAAAATCAACCAGTTGATCCAAAATGACGTCTCTATTAGCAACATCGATGGCGAGAGTACAGGTCGACTATAGTATTTTCAAAATATACTGAGCCCTGAGGCATTGGCCACTTCCGAGATTTACCTGACTGCAACGTTGTCAGATCTCGTCTGAACCATTATGGGATTAGATCCTCATCAAAAATGACAGCCAATCCTATCCAACCCACCGTCTGTTCTCTCTCTCATCTGTTTCCAATATATCGCTTGCCGTTAACAATAAAACATTATAATAGATCTTTCCTTTTCTGTTGACACATTATGTTATGTTATAAATGCAACACTTTTCTGAGGGTATAATATAATTTTTCGTTTGTTTCTACTCTTTTTCCTCACCATCACTGCTCGTGATGGTGCAATAATAGATCCTCTATTTGCTTTCTTTTCTAAAAAGTATTTATTTACATTATAAACAAGTTCTCTCTCTCGACTACGTAAAGTTCAGATGATGTGGTCCACCAATGTAGTTGATAGCGACAATGATTAGTGCCCTAACATCTTTGAGGACTGTGGAGAGCATGTACAGTTGCCCGCAGATGAACCTGGGACAGGGGTGTTGAGGAGCAGAGGGTAGGTAGTTGGTACCCCTGGCCAGAGACGGCTGCCGCATTAGTGAGTAGTAGTAAGATGAATGAAGGAATGGAGTTGTCAATTAGTTATTTTACTATAATCCGTCAATATTTCGGTATATGTGTCTCTTTTATAAATACTAAGACAAGATAATGTTTCCCTATATAATGCAATTATTACTGTTGATGGGTTAAAAAGAACTGACATCAGATTTGAAGCTTACTATAGCGAGGGACATGATAACCTTATCCATGTTTCCTGGTATCTGGAGAAACAAATCGGAGTACTACCAATGGGCCACATAAAGAAATATGGTGAGGGCACTTTAATCAGAGCCAAAGATTTTACACAGGCCATGATGCTCCTCAATCTCCCCTGTCCTTTTGATAGCATGTTTGAATCTATTAAACCACATCGAACATTTTATTATAGGAAGGGGCGTATAATAATAAAGACCTCTATGAATTCTCAGAAGAGGACATTAAATTTTTCACTATGTGCCCAGACAGTGGACAGTGTCCAACGAGTAACAAAGGTGAAAGGCATTAAAATATGATCATCCTCACTTTCTATGGCTCGCTTATCTCAGATTGCGTTAACATTAACTCCACCTCTTTTGAGGTGAAGCCTTTTGTTGAGCGTCCCTTACAGTGTTTCTGTTGTTATGAGTTTGGGGATGGGAAGAGGAACTGCAACAACCGTTCCCGGTGGCATATTCTTGAATTGCATACGTGCTCGTCTTAGTACCCAAGCCAGCCAATCAGCAGCCAGGAGTTGTAGCCAATCACGATGCATCCAGCGCTGGGTAATGACGTCATGAAGGGAGCTTCCATTAAACACAATAAATGCAAATGAAATACATTATTACACGCGTATTACGAACAAAGTACATCCAAAGATTGTAAATAATGTTTAACGTAAATGATAAGGAGCGATCAGTGGTCTTCACAATGTGTGTTGCAACACAATCATGAATTTTTTTGATACATATTGGCCAATAGGTAACTCAAGCTACCAACTCTTCTGCGCAAGTCATAATATTTATCAGTGTTGCCACTCATTAAATTGGTAAAAACACAGATTCCCGCTCGGCCTTATTTAACGTTTTATGTTTACATTTAAACTCTAAGCCTTCTTTTAAACTGTCGATTTTTTTTATTTATTTTTAATTGTTCAATTTTAATTTTCAATTTTATCTGTCGCCCTCTGTGTGTATTTTAAATTCTCTTAAATTCCTTTTAGTATTATTTGTATGTTTTTTATCAATTGTTTTATCAGTATTTCATTGTGCCCCATGTTTCTTTGTACTGTAGAGCTTTAAATTTACTCATTTTTTATTTTACTCATTTTTAGTGTTCCATAGTTTTACTTCTTAATTTTTATAAATATTCCATTGGCTATTTTAATAGTCTGTGTTTGTTCACAGATAGCTGAAGATGGATATGATATCCGAAACGTACTGAACTGATTAAATATGACATAGATGTTGGCTTAAATAATATCATATCAAAGTTTGCTGATGACACTAAAATTGGAAAATCAGTATTAAATGAGGAAGACAAAAACTCACTACAGGCTGACCTATTCAAAATTGGAGAATGGTCCAACACATGGAAGATGCCCTTTAATGTCAATAAATGTCAAGTACTACACGTTGGGTCAAAAAATAAATCATTTGAATATGAAATAAATGGGTATAAAATCAATAGTGTTACAGAGGTAAAGGACCTGGGCATCACCATAAACAAGAACCTCAAACCTTCAGTTCAATGCACCATTGCAGCAAATAAAGCAAACAGAGCACTAGGATTCATTAAAAGAAACTTCATATATAAGAATAAGGAAATAATTTTGCCTCTGTACAATAGCATAGTAAGACCTCATATGGAGTATGCAGTGCAATTTTGGGCTCCATATTTGAAAAAGGATATAGACAAACTTGAGGCTGTTCAGCGTAGAGCAACCAAACTAATTCCATCACTAAGAAATAAACCGTATCCGGAAAGATTAAAAGAACTTAACCTATTCTCCCTGTCAAAAAGAAGAATCCGAGGCCAACTAATAGAATGTTTCAAAACCCTAAATAACTTTAACAATGTAGATGCCAGCAAACTCTTTAAAGTAAATCATAACAGCACAACTCGGGGTAATGGAATGAAACTAATTGGTAAAAGAGCTAACCTTGACACTACTAAAAACTTTTATACTTACACAATTATAAACGAATGGAATAACCTACCATCATTAATAGTCAATAGTCTAACCATTAATACATTTAAAAAAAGACTCGACAAACATCTTGTAGAAAAGGGTATAGTATAGGAAATAACCTATAGGAAATGATGTGTGTATGTGTGCATGTGTGTATGTGTATGTATATGTATATGTATGTATATGTATGTATATTCTTTTTTTTATTTTTACTAATCCATATTTATTTATTTTTCTGTATTTATTTGTGTTTCAATTTAAGCCTACTTTCCAACTCTCCTATAAAATTTCCTTGTGTCTGTTTTCTTCCAGCCACAAGGTACTGCTTCTATCATTACTTTCATGTAGGGTGTAATGCCCGAGGGAGAGGTGGGTGGGGAGAGAGCCTTCTGCTTTACTATCCTTTACTATCCTTCACTAATCATTGATATTATTTTTTTCCCTAACGTTAAGGCCGGACCACCTCGAAGGGACCGCAAGGTCTGTGTGGCCCGTGTATCTATGTAATTCTATGTAATTCTCTCTCTCTCTCTCTCTCTCTCTCTCTCTCTCTCTCTCTCTCTCTCACACGTCTGTTTACTATGTATATCCCTATATTTTATGTATATTTCCACATGTGTGTCTCTGGTTCTGTTTATCTGTTTATTTTTTCTCCATCACTCAATTTGACTTCCTTCCATCCCTTTCCTCTTCCCTTTCTTTCGCTCCAGCACTCAGTTTGTTCCTCTTTCCCTTTCTTTCTCTCCATTCCTTTCCTCTTCCCTTTCTTTCTCTCCATCACTCAGTTTTCCTTCCTTTTTTCTTCTTCCCTTCTCCTTTAACCTTTTTTTTCTTTGCCCTTGTACTCAATTTTCCTTTCCTTTCTCGTTCCCAGTGGGTTGTAGAGGGAGACACACCACAACTCCCTAGGTAGGCCTCTCCCTCAAGCCAATTTCTTCCTCTCTCTCTCTCTCTTTCTTTCTTTCTTTCTTTCTGTCTCTCTCTCTGTCTGTCTCTATCTGTCTGTCTCTATCTCTCCTTTTCTCTCTCTCTCTCTCTCTCTCTCTCTCTCTCTCTCTCTCTCTCTCTCTCTCTCTCTCTCTCTCTCTCTCTCTCTCTCTCTCTCTCTCTCTCTCTCTCTCTTTCTTTCTCTCTCTGTTTACTCTTTCATTTCCTCGGTATCCCTCTCCCTTCATCCCGTTGCCTCACCTCTCTTTCTCTTCTCCCAGTCCAGTTTGCCTCTTCCATTCATTCCTTACTGTCTTCCACCCTTGTCATCCATACATACATCTGTCTTTCTTTGTAGGCTTCTGATTTCACCTGACTATACCACGAAACAAGCTCCTTCCTTATAAGTGGTGTTTCATGGTAGCATTTGAAGGCCTCACTAACCTCCAAATTTCAGACTATACATCACAGGGTCCCTTAATGAATTTCAAAGGTTAATCAGGTTTTCTTTATCCCTAGCTGTCTTCATCTATTTTTTTTTTTTTTCATTTTATTCCTTATATATATTTTTGTTTTCATTTTCCTCTGTCTATCGTCTCTGCTTCTCGCTTTTCTTAATTCCATTACTCCCCGTCGTTCCCTCCGTGCACTCGTATTTCTTCCTTCCCTCCACGCTTCTATTTCTATTTATTTTCTTTTTTCTCTCAATTCTCACTTTGTGTTGAGTTTTCTTTCTCGTGTCGTACCTTTCACTTTCCCTTTTTTTTTTTTGTTATTTTCTCTTTTGATGTTCTCTCACTCTGACTGATAATAATCTTTTAAATATCAGTCTACGTACGTTATATTTTGATTTAATACTTTTCACACACACTTTATAATACACTCCCTCCAATCTGTTGCTGTTCCACACATATATTCATCAATATTAAGGTGAGAGTAATTTGATACACCTCACACCTCACCCCCCACACGACAACACTAAACGTGAGTCTGGCGCCTTGGGTAAAAGGTTGCCGGTGCTAGATTACAGGGCCACCCCACCCGTGTACCTCTGATTTAAGACCTTTCGTGGTAATGGAATAAAGGTGATGATGATGGTGGTGGTAGTGGTGATGGTGGTAGTGGTGATGGTGGTGGTGGTTGTGATGGTGGTGGTGGTAGGGTAGCATGAAGTCCCTGGTAGTCTACACATACATTTATACATGTGCATATATACCTACACGTACACTAGCATATGCATACGAACCTACATGAATAAAAAAAGACTTCCATGCACGTGTGTACTCGTATGCATGACATTGCACTGTATATACGCATGCACAGTTGCACTTGGTTTCATGTATACACAGTCTCTTTTACACACATAAAAACTCGTCCAAAAATAATCACAGGGGTTCGCCCTTTGCTCACAAATCTTTGTTCACGATAAAATAGTGGTGTGTGTGTTGGTGTGTGTGGTGGGCCGAGGTTTAGTTGGTCCTTTGTTATAGACTTGGGCAGTATTTGAGTTTTAAGTATTTCTAAGTAGTTTTGCAGAAGAAAACTTTGAGAATCATAACTCGCCGAGGAATTCCCTGGTGTTATTTTCACATTAAGTTGTCCCGGGAAGAGGGCGAGTGGGAGGGAGTCTGTATTGAGAGAGATAACTCGGGAAATAAACCATTGCTAGGATTATTTCTTTCCTTTGAATTATTGGGTTTATGTTCTTTATGCCACTCATACTTATATATCCAACTAATATTGTTCGTGAGTTTGTGAAAGATGATGGTAGTAGTGGAGTTGTGGCGTAGTGATGTGGGAAAAGTGTAGTGGTAGTAGTGGAGGTGTTGTGGTAGTAGTGGAGTGTTGTGGTAGTAGTGGAGGTGTTGTGGTAGTAGTGGAGGTGTTGTGGTAGTAGTGGAGTGTTGTGGTAGTAGTGGAGTGTTGTGGTAGTAGTGGAGGTGTTGTGGTAGTAGTGGAGTTTATAGTGGTACCGGTAGTAGTGGTAGTAGTGGTGTTTGAGAGGAGGAGCGGTGATGGTAGTGATGTGGTAGTAGTGGAGGTGTTGTGGTAGTAGCCTAGTGTATTTATAGTAGTAGTAGTGGTGTTTGAGAGGAGGAGCGGTGATGGTAGTGATGTGGGCCAGCCTCCAGGGCGATGGAATTTCCACTTCAATGTTTTCTTCTGCATCGTGTTGCTTTCATCTTCTTCCTGAGTGGTGGTGGTGGTGGGAGCTGTGCCTCTCAATTTTATACAGAGGAGGCTTACTTACTCACCATCCTCCAGACACACACACACACACACACACACACACACATACACACACACTACACACACACACGTTCGTGATCGTGTTTGAGAATTGGAGGCTACTGATTCCTCCTGACTATGCCACGAAACAAGCTTCTTACATACAGGTGGGGTTTCGTGGCAATATCTGAAGGACTCATTTACCTCCAATTATCTGACTACATCACAGGGCCCTCAACACTTTCCCGCCACATACATGGACACTAACTACTTCTCTGCCTCTCCTCTCTTCCGTATTCCCCTAACTCTACATGGTGGTCCTTTGCTACATTACCTCACCATTGTATTACTTTACCTCATCATTGTATTACTTTACCTCACCATTGTACTACTTTACCATGGTCTTTCTTCACCCTTTCCATCATTCTCCACAAATAACTCTTCACTTCATTCCCCTACCACTTCCAGCCCTCTTTACTTCTCTCTCTCTCCACTTCTCACCACCAGATCTCCAAGCTATTCCCTTTATTCCCTCCTCTACACATTCCCCTTTTCCCACCCACCCCTCCTCCCCCTCTCGCCATAACCAGAGAAGAACAACACCACCACCACCATTTCGTCATCTTCATAACTCATCACAAACAACCCGGTAAGAACTCAGAGGTCTCTCGTGGCTTGACTTTCTTCTTTCCTTTGTGTTTCCACGGCTGTTGTATTGTACTCCAGTCCCTCCCCCTATAGCACACACACACACACACACACACACACACACACACACACACACACACACACACACACACACACACACACACACACACACACACACACACACACACACACACACACACAGCCTAAGCATTCATAACGATTACTCACCCGTTCCACACCCTCCTCCTCCTCCTTCCCCTCCCCCTCCTCTTTCTCCTCCTCTTTCTCCTCCTCCTCCTCCTCTTCCTCCTCCATTGTCATCATACTGCCTCACCCCTCACACTAACCATGCATCCCCTCATCCTTACTAACTTATTGTACTGTGCTCATAAATTATCCTCTAATATTACTGCACTTTATGGTTACCCCACTCACCTGCATTTCTACACATGCACCTGTACAATATTCACTTTTCATTTACTACATTTACTACATTCTCCTCACCATATTCTCATCATCCCTCACCATATTTTCATCACCCCTTCACCATAGTCTCATCATCCCTCACCACATTCTCCTCTTCCCTCACCACATCCTCCTCACCTCTCACCATAGTCTCATCACCCCTCACCACATTCTCCTCTTCCCTCACCATATCATCCTCATCCCTCACCATATCCTATTCACCCCTCCTCACCACATGTTGCTCACAGCCTCTCACCCTTCAGCCTCACTCACCACACTTCATCACCACTCTCCCCTCGCAGCTCTCCTCATTTGTAAGCAGCCTCTTCCTCACACACCACCTGCTTCATCTCACTTCCTCCCTACCTACCCACCTACCTACCTACCTACCTACCTACCTACCTACCTACCTACCTACCTACCTACCTACCTACCTACCTACCTATATCCCTCCTCTCCCCTTCTCCATCCCTATCCCTCTCTTCATCTTCTCTCTCTCTATCCCTCTCTTCATCTTCTCCGTCCCTATCCCTCCCTTTATCTTCTCTCTCTCTATCCCTGCCCTCACCTTCTCCCTCTTTCCCTTTCCCTTCACTTTCTGCCTTCCCTTCCCATCCCTTCCCTCACTTCCGTCCCCTCACCTATATATGCCATCTGTCTCTCTTACCTACCTTCCTTTCCCCTTCCCCCAATATCCAGTAATGCCTTCCCCTCGCCCTCTCCCCTCTCCTCACACCTTCCCTTCCCTTCACACCCCAATCCAGCTTACATCCAATTTCTCCCTTCTTGCCTTCCCTTCCCTCCTCCTAGCTGCACTATATTTATCTTGGTCCTTTATCCCTTCTGTTTCCTGTTTTCTACTTTCCTTTCTCTTTCGCTCCATAACATATTTCATCTTACTCCCTCGTTCTCAGTTCGTTCGTTCATTCCTTCTTGTACTCTCTCTCTCTCTCACCACTGTTTTCCTTCTCTCTCTATTTCCTTATTTTATTTTCATTTCTTTGTGTTTTTTAGTTTCTTTTTACTTCCTCTTTGTACTCTCACACCACTGTTTTCCTTCTCTCTATATTTCCTTATTTTGTTTTCATTTCTTTGTGTTTTTTAGTTTCTATTTATTTCCTTCTTAGTTGTACTCTCTCTCACTACTGTTTTCCTTCTCTATTTCCTTATTTTATTTTCATTTCTTTGTGTTTATAGTTTCTTTTTACTGACTCCTTGTACTCTCTCACCACTGTTTTCCTTCTATATTTCATTATTTTATTTTCATTTCTTTGTGTTTTCCTTTTTGTACTCCCTCTCACACCACTGTTTTCCTTCTCTATTTCCTTATTTTATTATAATTTCTTTCAGTGTGTTTAGTTTCTTTTTTTATTTCCCTCTTGCCTTTATTACAGCTCGTCTCATCACCCTGTCGTTGCCTCTTCCATCAGAAAAAAACTCGTTCATATTCAAATGTAATTCCCAAAGTTTTGAAAATGTTATAGCAAGTCATTTCTCCTAGACCAAGAAAGAGCATTTAGAAGGTGTTGTTGTATTTTTACCTCCGTCTGGTTATGGTTTTTATTCTCAATGTAAGTTTGTTTGTTTTTATTTGGTGGTGTTGTATTTTTACCTCCGTCTGGTTATGGTTTTTATTCTCAATGTAAGTTTGTCTGTTTGTTTGTTTGTTTGTTTGTTTGTTTCGATATGTGTTGGCAAGATAACGCAAAAAGGAGATGTGTGGAAATTGTTATTATTATTATTATTATTAGTATTAGTATTATTTATTTATTAATTTGTTTATTTATCTTTCTTTTGTTTACATTATATATATTACACAAAAAATAGTTTCGATAAATAACAAACAATAGGGAGGGTTTGATCTCTTAAAATCCTCTGCCTGCAATAAATTCCCCTTCCTCCACTTCCACTTCTTCTTCCCTCTCCTTTCGTACTGTGTTCATCGCCCCTCTCCAGTTCTCCCTCCGCTCATGCATGTTTTATTCTCTGTTTTCACTCCAGTGTTTTTCTTTTCTTGCAGTTTGACGGTACGGTACTCTATTGTCTTTTTTCTCTGGCTGTGTGTGTGTCTCGTCCCAATCCTCTCTCGCTTCTTTCTTGTTTTTTCCTCCCAATCCTCTCTCTCTTCTTTCTTGTTTTTTCCTCCCAATCCTCTCTCTCTTATTTCTTGTTTTTTCCTCCCAATCCTCTCTCGCTTCTTTCATGTCTCTCTTCTTTCTTTCTTGTTTTCTCGTCCCAATCCTCTCTCGCTTCTTCCATGTCTCTCTTCTTTCTTTCTTTCTTGTTTTCCCTTCATTCTTTTTTTCTTTTCTCTTCCATTCCTTCCTTTTTTTTTCCTCATAACTCCTTCCCTTTCTCACTCTTTCCTTCGGCATTCTCCCTTTTCCTACACTCCTCCCATCCATCAATTTTCTCTTAACTCCTCTTTACCTATCTGTTTACACTTCTCTATCGTCCATCCTTCAATATCCCAAAATATTTATTAACCTTTCTTCTTACTTCTCTTACCATTTCTCTTTCTCTCTTCTTTTCGGGTTTTCTCACTGCTCTTCCCAATTCTCTCCTGTTTCCCATTTTCTTCCATCCTTGTTTACCTTTTTTCAGTCCCTTCTCAATGCTCATTATCTTTCTCCATTACTGCTCCTCCCTCTTCTCGTCTTCCTTTTATTAATATCATCATCATCCCTTCCCTTCCACCCTCGCCTTCCTTCCTTCCTTCCTTCCTTCCTTCCTTCCTTCCTTTCTTTCTTCCTTTCTTCCTTCCTTCCTTCTCTCCCTCCCTCCTCCTTCCTTTTCTTTCCCTCTCATCCTCCCTCCATTTCTTCCTATTCTCCCTCCCTGTCCCACTCTCCCTCCCTCCC
>JAWZYT010003235.1:0-22500 GCA_034508575.1 Petrolisthes manimaculis | reverse complement strand
AGTAGGGGAGTAATTGTGGAGTAAAAGGAGTAACCGTTGAGTGAAGGGAATAAGCGACAGTTAGAGAAGTAAGTATAGGGGTTAACGAGGCCTATTGTGACCTGAACAGAATATAAAGGGTTAAAAATGTTGATCACCACATTGATTGGATTAAAATTAGGTGTTGGTAAATCTGGAGTAACTGATTCATCCAAACTAGTCGAAGCAACAACAAGCCACCTTTATTTTTATTAATCTGGTCCCGTATTTCCTGACGTATTTTGGAGGAATCAAGGAAGTCAAGAGTGTTGGTAAATCTGGAACAACTGATTCCTCCAAAGTCCATTATTTTTGTCAGTCTGATCCTGTTTCCTGGCATACTTTGGAGGACACGAGGGGATCTGATGTACCCAAAGTATACTGTTCTTTTAAATGAAGCCGATGAGGAATGAAGTAAATATTAAAAGAGGGAATGAAGAATGGAATAAAGTAAACAGAATGAAGGAAGAAAGGAAAAGAGGAAAATGAAAAAAAAAGAGTGAAGGATATAGTAAAGAAAGAAAATATCAAAAGAATGAAGGAATGAGGAAAAGAAGGAAGGAAGAAAACAAGGATAATTTAAAAAGAATGAAGGATGGAAGAAAGGAATGAAAGAAGGAACTTTTAAAAAGATTGAAGGAAAGAGGGAAGGACGAAAACGAAGAAAATATATAAAGAATGAAGGAAAGAGGGAGAGAAGGAAGAAAGGAATGGAGGAAAGAGGGAGAGAAGGAAGAAAGGAATGAAGGAAAGAATGAAAGAGTGAGGGATAGAAGGAAGAAAGGAATGAAGGAAAGAGGGAGGAAAGGAAGAAAGGAATGAGGGAAAGAGTGAAGGAAAGAGGGAGAGAAGGAAGAAAGGAATGAAGGAAAGAATGAAAGAGTGAGGGATAGAAGGAAGAAAGGAATGAAGGAAAGAGGGAGGGAAGGAAGAAAGGAATGGAGCAAAGAGGGAGAGAAGGAAGAAAGGAATGAGGGAAAGAGTGAAGGAAAGAGGGAGGGAAGGAAGAAAGGAATGGAGCAAAGAGGGAGAGAAGGAAGAAAGGAATGGAGCAAAGAGGGAGGGAAGGAAGAAAGGAATGGAGCAAAGAGGGAGAGAAGGAAGAAAGGAATGGAGCAAAGAGGGAGGGAAGGAAGAAAGGAATGAAGGAAAGAACGTAGGAAGCAGTTATGACCTCCTTGATGATGGCAGGAGGGGAGAGGAGGGAGGGAGGGAGGAAGGGAGAGAAGAGATTGGGGAGCAGTGGAGAGAAAAGGTGGGGGAGGGGGGGCGAGGGGGAGGTGGGGGTCACAGCCGGGGGCAAATGGATGATGGAGGTTCTCGCAGTAAGGGAGGAAGGGAAGAAGAAGGGGAAAAAGAAGGGGGAGAGGAAGGGAAGAGAAGGGGAAGGGAGGGGAAGGGAGAAAGGGCCAGTGATTCACCTAACCTCACCTCAAACTGACTCACCTATTGATTGACTGACTGACTGACAAGCTTACTCACCTATTGACTGACTGACTCACCTAACCTAACCTCAAACTGACTCACCTATTGATTGACTGACTGACAAACTGACTCATCTTTTGACTGACTGACTAACGTATCTGGTCTATTGTATAAATGTAAAACTAAATAAATCACTTGGTAACTTGTAGATTAACTTCTGAACTGAATGATTTATGTATGGCCTGCCTAACTCCTTTTCTAACTTAACTAACTACTGAACTATATAACTCACTCACTAACAAACTAACTCACTAACAAACTAACTCACTAACAAACTCACAAACTGACTAACAAACTCACAAACTAACTGACTCACTAATATGCTCACTAGCAAACTGACTAACTAACTACATAACTAACTACATAACTAAGAAACAAACAAATTCACTTACTGACTGATTTACTGACTGACTGACTGACAAACTGGCTGATCAATTCGCCTGTTGATTGGTGGACTGACGGAGGGATTAGATGGACGAGTCAAGCTGGCTGACTAATTGACTGACTCGCTGACAAATAGACTGACTGGCTGGATGTTGGGCCGATCTGTATTGTCAGGCAAGGAGAGAGAGAGAGAGAGAGAGAGAGAGAGAGGGAGAGAGGCGAAAGGAGGAATGAAGAGGGGGAAGAGAAAGAAAAATTGTCAGGCAAGGAGAGGAAGAAGAGGAGGAGGAGGAGGAGGAGGAGGACGAATAGGAAGGAAAAGGAAGGAGGGAAAGAGATTTAAGAGAGCTTTAAGGATGATGAAAGAGGGAGAGAGAGAGATGAGAAAAAGAGAAAGTGAGGGAAGAAAATTGAATGTAGGAGAAAGAAAGGAAAAATGGATGAAAGAAAGAAAAGGGTGGGAAGGAGGGAGAGAGGAAAGAAGAATGGAGGAACGTGAAGAAAGAAGAGAGAGGAAAGAAAAACAAAACCAAAGTAGGAAGAAAGTAAGGAAGAGAAGTAGGAATGAAGTTAAGAGGAAAAATAAAAATGTAGTAAATAGGAAAAGTAAGAATGAAGTTAAGAGGAAAAAAGTAGGAATATTGTAAGAGTAACAAGAGGAATAAAGTAATGAGGAAAATTAGGAATGAAGTAAGAAAGAAAAGTGGGAATAAAATAAGAAAGAAAAGTGGGAATAAAATAAGGAAGAAAAGTGGGAATAAAATAAGGAAGAAAAGTGAGAATAAAGTAAGGAATAAAAGTGGGAATAAAGTAAGGAAGAAAAGTGGGAATAAAGTAAGGAAGAAAAGTGGGAATAAAGTAAGGAAGAAAAGTGGGAATAAAGTAAGGAATAAAAGTGGGAATAAAGTAAGGAATAAAAGTGGGAATAAAATAAGGAAGAAAAGTGGGAATAAAATAAGGAAGAAAAGTGGGAATAAAATAAGGAAGAAAAGTGGGAATAAAATAAGGAATAAAAGTGGGAATGAAGTAAGGAATAAAAGTGGGAATAAAATAAGGAATAAAAGTGGGAATGAAGTAAGGAATAAAAGTGGGAATAAAGTAAGGAATAAAAGTGGGAATGAAGTAAAGAGAAACCAAAGAAAGGAAGTGAGTTAGGTAGACAAGATAATGGGAGGAAGGAATGAAGTAAGGAAGGAAGAATGGAAAGAAAGACGAAGGAAAATGGAGAGAAAGGAAGAAGGGAAGGAAAAAAAATAGCAAGATTAATTATTATTAGTGGTGGAAAGAAAAATGTAAGAAATAATTAAGACAGGAGGGAAAAAAATGGTGAAAAACAAAGAGGAAAGAAAAGGGAAGGAAAAGTAATTAAGTGTAAGTAAGAAAGAAAGGAAGGGAAAATGAAAAGAATAGATGGAAAAAATGAGAAAGGGATTGATTGACTGACGGATGGAAAAGAAGAGAGGGAGAAGGATTAAATGATAATAAAAATAAATGAAATGGTAAATGAATGAAAGAATGAAGTCGGGAACGAAGGGAGTAGGAGAGAATTTATTTATTTTTGGAGCAAGAAAAATTAAGACGATAATGAACGTGAAAATTGAATTTGTTTTTCTGAGGGAGATGCCGAAGCAGAGGTGGGAAAGGAGGAAGAAAAGAGATAAAAGAGAAGAAAAGGTGGGAAAGTAGGAAGAAAAGAGAAGAAGAAAAGGGGGGACAGAGGAAGACAAGAGAGAAAATAGAAGAAAATGTGGGAAAGAGGAAGACAAGAGAGAAAGAAGAAAAGGTGGGACAGGAAGACGAGAGAAGAAAAGGGGAAAGAGGAAGACAAGAGAGAAAGGAGAAGAAAAGGTAGGAAAGGAGGAAAATAAAAGAAGAAAAGGTGGGAAAGGAGGAAGGCAAGAGAGAAAAGAGAAGAAAAGGTGGGACAGGAATACAAGAGAGATGAGAAGGGAAGGTGAAAAAGTGGAAATAAATCGAGAGGAGAAGAGATGGAGGGACGAAGGAAGACAAGCGAGAGAGAGAGAGAGAGGAAAAAAGAAGGGGGGAGTGGGAGTGAGCCAGAGGAAAACAAAAGAGAGAAAGGAAATGAGAAGGAGAAAAGGTGGAGGAAAACCGAGAGAGAATATGAGATAGAATCGTGACATGAATGAGGAAGAGGGAGAAAATAGATGAATGAGGAATAGGAAGAAAATACCTGAACGAAGGAAGGAATAGCGAAAAAACAGAAGAGAATGTATGGATATGATTTGTGTTGAAAGAGAGAATGGAGAAATGAGGAAAGAAGGAATGGAGGAATAGGTAAGGATAAAATGAAAGAGGTAGGAAAAATAGAATAAGATAAAGTAAAAGAAAAATAATAAAGAAGGAAGAAAGAAGTGAGAAAAGACAAAGAAAGATAGAAACGAAATGATATAGTAAGAATATAAAAGGAAGGAAGGAAGGAAGGAAAGAAGAAAGATAAAGGAAGGAAAGAAAGAAGGAAGAAAAAGAAAGGAAGAAGGAAAGAAGGAAGAAAATATTGTGTGAAGCGTAGGAACATGAATGAAAAAAATGAAAAAAGTAAAACGAAAAGCAAGAGAAGAAAGAGAAACAGGAATGAAAACGTAAGAAAGGAAGGAAGAAAGAGAGAGAAAAAGAAAGGAAAGAAGAGAAGAAGGAAGGAATGAAAACGTAAGAACGGAAGGAAGGAAAGAAGGACGAACTATATTGAAAGTATGATAATATAAAATGGAAGAAAGTGAAGAGGATAGATGAAGAAAAAGAAAGAGAAAAGAAGGAAGGAAGGAAGGAAGGGAGGGAAGAAGGAAGGAAAGAAGGGAAGGAAGGAAGGAAGGAAGGAAGGGAGGGAGGGAGAAAGAAGGAAAGATAGGAGGACAAAAAAAAAAAATGTGGATGCATAAGGACAACAAAAAGATGAAGGGAAGAGAGAGAGAGAGAGAGAGAGAGAGAGAGAGAGAGAGAGAGAGAGAGAGAGGAGGTAATACGTCACGTGCCACGGACCAAGATGGCCTCAAGACGCACTGTCATCTTAGCCTGGTCCTTACTTCCCTTCCTTCCTTCCTTCCTTCCTTTCCTTCCTTTCCTTCCTTCCTTCCTTCCTTCCTTCCTTCCTTCCTTCCTTCCTTCCTTCCTTCCTTCCTTCCTTCCTTCCTTCCTTCTTTCCCTCCTTCCTTCTTTATTTCCTTTCTTCCTTCTTTATTTCCTTTCTTCCTTCCTTCCTTCCTGCCTTCCTTCCTTCCTTTCTTTCTTCTTTCCCTCCTTCCTTCCTCCCTCTTTTCTTTCTTCCTTCCTTCCTTCCTCCCTCCCTCTTTTCTTTCCTTCCTTTCGTTCTTTCTTTCTTCATTCTTTCTTTCTTTTTTTCTATTTCTTCTCTAACTTCCTTGTTTTCTTGTTTCCTTCATTCCTTCATTCTTTCTGTCTTTCTTTCTTTCTTTCTTTTCCCCATTCTTGTTTATTTCCTTTCTTTATTCCTTCTCTTATTCCTGTTTTCTATTTCTTTTCTCTTACTTTCTTGTTTTCTTGTTTCCTCTCTTCCTTCCTTCCTAACTTTCTCCCTTCCCTCCTAACTTTCTCCCTTCCTTCCTAACTTTCTCCCTTCCTTCCTAACTTTCTCCCTTCCTTCCTTTCCGAACTTTCTCCCTTCCTTCCTTCCTAACTTTATTCCTTCCTTCCTAACTTTCTCCTTTCCTTCCCCCCTTTCTTCCTTCCCTCCTTCCTTCCCTTTCTTCCTTCCTTCCACCCCTCCCTTCTTTCCTTCCTTCCCTCCTAACTTTCTCCCTTCCCTCTTTCCCTCCTCCCTTTCCCTCCTCCCTTTCCCTCCTCCCTTTCTTCCTTCCGTCTTTGTTTCCACATTCATTTTTTTTGCTCTCGTCGTAATTTTCCGTGTTCCACCTCATTATTCTTCCTTCCGTAACTTTTCTTTTCCCATTACTCCTTTTAACTCCCATTTGCATTTTCCACCGCCCACTCCTTCACTTCTGTTCTTCCCATCCCTCTCAGATTTCTTCCCTTCTTTTCCAACCTCCCTTCCCTCTTCCTTTCCTCCCTCTCTCCCTCCCTCTCCTGTTCCCTCTCTCCCTCCTCCCTCCACCCCTTCCTTCCTTCCCTTCTTCCCTCCCTCCCTTCCCTGTTCCCTCCCCCCTTCCTTATATTTTCTTTCCTTTACCTTCCTCCTTACACTGTATTTTCTTATCTTTCTTGCATTTTACCTTCTTCCTTTCACTGTCTTTCCTTATCTTTCTTGCATTTTCCGCTTCTTCCTTTTCTCTTCCAAGCTTATATTCCTTCTTTCTGCCTCTGTCCAATACCTGATCTTTTTCCATCCATTCCAGTTTCTAAATTCCAGTTTCTTCATCTTTCCTCTTCTCCTCCATTCCTTCTCTCCCACCACTTCCCTTCCTAATTCGGTTATCCATCATCTTCCCCTCCTCAGACCTCTCTCTCTCTCTCCTCTCCTCTATGCTATTTTCCTTTTCCTAATTGCTCGTATTTCTTCTATTTTGTCTCTAATTTCTTTTCACTTTCCAAACATTACGGTCGTACGGTACTACCACGTTCATTCTTTTTTCCAATTAATTTCCTTTATAACACATAAATTTTCCTCAAAACTATATATACTTTACGCACCAATTGTCAGTTTTACCATTTTTCCATATTTTTATTAACTGCTTTTCGTGTTTCCAACTTCTTTTAGTCTCAATTTCTGCCCTTCCTTCCATTTTTATATTCCCTTCTCCAGTTTCTTGTGTCGTAGCAATTTCTCTTCCCTTTCCCCATTTTCTGAGGTGTCCTCCAGGGTGTCCTGAAGGTAGGGGGGGGGGGTAGGGGGGATGCTGGATGGGGGGGGGGATTTCTGGAACATCTCCCTTCCCCCCCCCACATACACACCACGCCTTTCTTTCCCCCCTCCCATCCCCCCTTCCTCTCCTCTCCTCTCCTTGTCATCACTCTCACTCCCTCTCCTTCGCTCTCTCTTCCCTCACAGCCTCGCACCTTTATCCCTTTACACACACATAAACACACACACACACACAACTCTCTATACACACACACACACACACACACACAACTCTATAAACACACACACCTCTATAAACACACACAACTTTCTATAAACACACACACACAACTCTTTAAACACACACAACTCTCTATAAACACACACAACTATATAAACACACACACACACACACACACACAACTCTCTATAAACAGTTACATTCACCCAAATTCTCTTTTTCCCATAACCATTTTTCTTTCCTTTAATCCTTCCTTTCTCCCCTTTCGACGTACCCTTCCTCCCTCTACCCTTCCTCCCTCTGCCCTTCCCATTCTTCCTTCTCTGTAACCCACAACACTCCTTCAAATCCCTACATCTTTTTCCCTCCCTCTTTCCTCCTTCCCTCTATCACCCTTCCCTCCTTCCCTCTTTCCTTTTTCCCTCTTTTCTTTTTCCCTCTTTCCTCTTTCCATTATTTCCCCTTCCTCTTTTCCCACTTTCCTCTTTTCCCACTTTCCTCTTTCCCCTTTCCATCTTTTCCCACTTTCCTCTTCCCTTTCCATCTTTCATCCTTTCATCTTTCAGACTTTCCTTAAATTTTCTCTCCTTCCTAACCCACATCACACCTCTACATCCACCCAACCTTCTCCAACTCTACCCTTTTCTCCTCCAACCTCACACCTTCCTCCTCCATTCGTCTTCCTCCAACCTCACCCCTTCCTCCAACCCCACACCTTCCTCCTCCAACCCTTCCCCTTCCTCCATTCGTCTTCCCTCCACCCTACCTCCTCCTCCAACCCTACCTCCTCCTCCTCCTCCTTGGGCGAGAGGTGGTGATTAATGAGGTGTGAAGGGAACATGAGCCGAGTGTACACCCTGAGTTATATATATATGTATGTATGTATGTATAGGGGTGAAGACGGAAATATTTAGTGCTTGCTGCCAGTGTTTATAGGTAGTCGAAAGAAGAGACTATAGATGAAAAGTGTTTGCTCTCTTAAACGACGAGGAAAGTGGTGGTGAAAGTAAGAGTAGATATTATAAGTTTAGAAAGGTAAATATAATGGTGATATTCCTAAGTATATACAGATGAAGGATGTATGTTTATTGATTGATAGGTTTATATTATAAGATTAGTATAGAGTATAGATAGGTAAATATAATGGTGATATTTCTAAGTATATACAGATGATGGGTGTATGTTTAATGATTGATAGTAATAGAGATATAAATAGATGAGTAAATAATAATGTAGTGAATAATTCGTAGATAAACAGATTATGGTTATGAAATTTTTGATAGAAAAAGATAAAAAGGTCTAAAAAAATATATTGGTGGATTGGTTGGCTGATTCATTGATCGATAGAGAGAATGATAGAATCAGAGGGTTTTTTTTCCTGTGCTCCATTCATTTCATCCTTCCATAACTATATATATAATATCCCTATGTATCGGCTAATTTAATTAATTCCCCTGTCCATTCATTCATTCATTCATTCATTATTCCTTCCGTTCATTCATTCAGTCTTTCATTATTCCTTCAGTTCGTTCATTCATTATTCTTTCCGTTCATTCATTTATTATTCCTTCCTTTCATTCATTCATTCATTCATTATTCCTTGCGTCCATTCATTATTCCTTGCGTCATTTCATTCATTCATTATTCCTTCCATTCATTCATTCATTCATTATTCCTTGCGTCCATTTATTCATTATTCCTTGCGTCCGTTCATTCATTCATTCATTCATTATTCCTTTCATTCATTATTCCTTTCATTCATTCATTCATTATTCCTTTCATTCATTCATTCATTATTCCTTGCGTCCATTCATTATTCCTTGCGTCATTTCATTCATTCATTATTCCTTCCATTCGTTCATTCATTATTCCTTGCGTTCATTCATGCAGTCAGTCTTCCGTCCCTCTTTCTCTCACTCCCTCTCCCTCTCTCGTCCTCTTTTCTTCCTGGCTTCATTAACTTCCTTCCATCCATATTAGTTTACTCCTGGGGTGTGAAGGAAGGGCGCTGGCATGTTGATAGTGAGAGAGAGAGAGAGAGAGAGAGAGAGAGAGAGAGAGAGAGAGAGAGTCATAGTCATGTGTTAGAACGATTGTATCTACATGTGTGTATGTATATGTGCCCCTCTGTATGTATGTATGTATGTGTTGATTTTTTACTAGTGTGTGTGTGTGTATGTTTAAGTAGGCCTATGCGTTTGCATGTAGGCTATGTAATGTATGTATCCGTCTACGTGTGTGAGCATGTATACCACTATATATGATATGTAGGCCTATGTATGTATGTATATGTGTGTACCGTACGTGTGTCTGTTTACCCCAGGGACCCCACACGCCCCCAACACATAAAAAGAAAAGAGAGGAAGTGTGAGAGTGAGGATGATTATGCTGGTCAGAACTGTATACATAGACGACGGTAGGCCTGGCTGGCATGAAGGTATAGAATGTGGAGAGGGGAGTGTGGGACAGGGGAGGTTAGTAGGAGGAAGAGAGTGGCATGAAGGTATAGAATGTGGAGAGGGGAGTGTGTGACAGGAGAGGTTAGTAGGAGGAAGAGAGGGAATAGATGGAGAGATAATAGTAGATAACAGTAGAGTAGGAGAAAAGGTATGGATTTGTAAAGTGTTGTAGATTAGAAAGTGATGTTGCAGAGTAGGAGAAAAAATTGAAACATGTTATAGATTTTGAAAATGCTGTAGATTAGAAAGAAAGGGAAAGAAGTAAGGATATAGCTATAAAAAATGAGGTGGAAGGGTGGGTGGGATATATGGAAATTTGTGAGACAATTTGACAAAAAAAGAGGAAGAAAAATAAGAAGAGTATAGAGAGAGGCGGAGGGAAGGTGAGAAAAGGTGGAGGAAAAATGAGTAAAGGTGTGGAGGGAGGGAGGGAGGGAAGGAGGACTAATTAAAGAAAGAAATGGATGGGAGGGGGTGATGGGAAGGGGGGGGGAGATAGAGTAAATGAAGAGAGAATATTTAATACACGAGTGACGGGAAGGAAGAAATGAATCGATACAGTACTTAGAAAGGGAATGTGAAGATGGGGAAGAAAGGTAAACATAAGGGAGGGAAGGTGCATATACAGAAAAAAATGGAGGAAGGAGAGAACATGGAGAAAAGAAATATGGACACAGAGAGAAAGGGAGGAGAGAAGAGGAGAAAGGGAGTGAGTGAAGGAGGGATTTAGAGAAGTAGAAAGAGGAGTAGACTTGAGATATACAAGGAAGGAGATTCAAGAAAGGGATGAGGAGAAGAGAGGAAGTGAGGGAGGCACATAAAGGTAGGGAGGGAGTGAAGGAGAGAGGGAGAGAATTACCACCTCACATTCCCTTACACTCTTATTGATCCTACAGACTGGCCCCTCTCCCTCACCCTGTCCCTCCATACACCCCACACCATTCCCCTCCATACTCACCTCCCTTCATCCCTATCCCAATCCCTTGCCTTTCCCATCCCCCCCTTCCTTTCCCATCCCCCCCTTCCTTTCCTATACACCAATTCATGTAGCCTATAAAATATATATTCTGATCCTATCCGTGTGTTGCTCCTTCCCTTCACCTTCTTCTGTCCCTCCCTATTTCGCCTCCTTCTCCTCCCTTCCTTACCTTATCTTTCGCCGCCTCCTTCTCCTCCCTTCCTTACCTTATCTTTCGCCTCCTTCTCCTCCTCCCTTCCTTACCTTATCTTTCTCCTCCTCCTTCTCCCTCCGTACCCCTCCTCCTCCCCCTCCTGCTCTTCCTGTCAAGTATTATTCTTATCTTTCCTCTCATTTCCTCCGTCATTTACTGCTAACCTTCCCTTCTCGTGATTGCCTCCCTCCCTCCCTCCTTCATTATCTTCCCTCGTCCTATACCATCATCTCTTCTCAACGTCCCCAACTCCTCCTGTTCCTCTCTTATCTTTCTCTACTCTGCATCCAACCTTCCTCTCCTCCTCACTCATGTCATTTTTCAGTCTTAGCATTCATTCATTCATTCATTCTTGTGTTTTCCATCCATTTCTTTCATAATCTTCTTTTCTTCCTTATATTTATTCCTCTTTCTTCTCATTCCTTCTTTGTCTCTTTCAGTCCCTGGGTCCTGTCGTAAAATGATTAATTGTGCTGATGAAATAAGTCTATTTTTTACTGGGGTGTGGAGGAGAGAAGGAACAAGAGGGAAGTAACTAAAATAGGAGAGACTGGAACGTGAAGAAAGAAGGGAAGGAAGAAGAGGAAAAAAGTGGACAAACAAGGAGTAAATAGAAGAGAAGGAAGGAATGGAAGAGGAGGAGTGTAAGGAGTAAAGATATAACAGAAACAGGAAACAAACTAAAGGAGAAGTGGATGGAAGATAGACAAAAATGTAGAAGAGAGAAGGGGAGGATAGAAACACTGGAGGGAAGAAAGAGGAAGGGACAAACGGAAGAGGGTCAGTGGACAGCCAGAGTGGAGGGAGGGAGGGAGGTGGAAGGGATGGACAAGAGAAGAAATAGTAAGGGGGGAAAGTGAGTTGGGGGTCAGAAGGCGAGTGATGAATGGTGACTTGGGGGAAATGGAGGCAAGGAGGAGAGGAGGGTAAGGAAGGTTAAGGGGAGGGTATAGTTTGGATATTTTTGGTGATAATGATTCCTCCAAACTCTTTCAAACAACAGAATACCACTAGTTATGTTCATCTGGTCCTGTTTCTTGGCATGCTATGGAGGAATCGAGGCACTCCAATGTACCAAAAGTATACTATCCCCTTAAGGTGAGATGGATGTTTGTTGTTGTGGTCGAATTGGGAATCTTTGTACTCAGCCTTCTATACAATGTAGCCAAACAGATCCCCTAATTGTATATTGAGGTGGTGTTGATTTCTGGTACAGCGTGCATGGAGGAATTATTAACCATTTCATTCTCCCTTAGTATATGATCCTTTTTAGAGAGAGAGAGAGAGAGAGAGAGAGAGAGAGAGAGGTTAATAAATAAATGAATGAATAAATAAATAAATATAAATACAAAACAGAGTATAAAATGCTCATAGATGATAATTACACGGGGGAGTGATGTCATGATGGGAGTTTTAACAGTGATGCAGAGTAAATGTGTTTGGGGGGAAAGGGGAGTAGTAGTGGTAGTGGTGGTGGTGGCTGTGAATATTGTTATGGCGGTGATTATAATGGTGGCAGCGGTGGGATGCAGGGATGGCGGGGGGACAGTTTTAGCAGTGTTAGCGGTAGTTATGTTGAGGGTTGTGTGGATAATTGGGAATGTTGTCGTCGTTGGTGTTGTTGTTGTTGGTGGTGGTGGTGGTGATGAAAAAAAGGTGTGTGATGGTGATGGTGTTGCAGAATGTTTATAGTGATTTTTAATGATAGTGATGGTCTTGGTGGTGTTAGTATACAGTAAGTATGGTGATGGCATTGGAAATTAGACGGTATTGTTTATATTATATTTTTTGTGTGGTAGTAATGTTGATGTTGTTAATATAAGACTAGTATGATGATGGTGATTGTGTTGGAGTTGCAGAATGGATGATATTGTTGATAGTGATTTTTAATGGTAGTATTACAGGTCTATAATTATGATGTTTATATTAAGTATGGCGAAGGTGTTAGTGGTAGTGGTAGTGTGTTTATATTAAGTATGGTGAAGGTGGTAGTGTTAGTGGTGGTGTTGTTGTTAATGGTGGGGGCAGTGGAGGAAACGCTATACAGTACGCAGTGGCAGCAGTCGTGGTGGTGGTGATGGTAGTGGTGGTGAAAGGTGACCTGCTTTGGGAGATTGATGGTGATGCATGGAGGTGAAGGGACTGGTGGGGTGGGGGTGGGGGGCGGGGTAGGCAGTGGTATACAGAGGAGAGGGAGGGAGAGAAGATTTAAGAGCCAAAGTTTAAAAATAGTGGGCTGGAGTGAGTGAGTTAAAAGCGAGGAAGAGAAAGAGAAATCCTGAGAGGTAAATCTGTTTAAAGCGAGAAAGATAAATTCCGAAAGGTAAATCTGTTTAAAGCGAGAAAGATAAATTCCGAAAGGTAGAAGAATCCATATGTGTGGGTAGAAACAAACACCAACACTAAACTAATGATTGGGAGAGAGATGTTTGTGTGTGTGAGTAGAATGCGTATAGGCCTACATGAATCAGAAACTATAGACTCGAATCCATATAGTGTAAATACGGTACCGTAGGCCAACTTCAAGTCATGTGTTGTGCAGTAGGTCCAATCTCTCAGTAAATTGTTAAAAGGAAGGATAAATTTTAAGCAAGATAATATGTATCGTTATATCTATGCATCAGTGAGTAAAGATAACATTTTAAAAAGAAGGCTAAATTTTGGAGCCAGATTAAATGTATCGTTTATATGTATGCATGCACCAGTGAATATAGATAACATTAATTTACGACATATTACCATTATACATTTAACCATATTAAATAAATAGCTTTTATTATCAAGAAGTAAGGTGATATAATATGATTAACTCATTCAATTACACGCCGACGTTCGTTCATGTGTGTGTGTGTGGATAATAGAGAGTGCATGAGCGTGTTAAAATATCTCCACCACAGATGTAATGATAAAAAGGTAAAGATGAGAGCAGGTCCCCACATCCATTTTCCCCCCCCGGTGGTAATATAATAGTTACAGAATTACAAAGGGACTAGTGGAGAGAGGGGATGTGTGTGTGTTAGTATTCTGTTCACTCACTAGCTGGGGAGGAGAGAGAGAGAGAGAGAGAGAGAGAGAGAGAGAGAGAGAGAGAAAGGAAGGAGAGAGAGCGTGTGTGTGTGTGGGAGGGTGAAAGTCTGTCTGGTGAGAGAGAGAGAGAGAGAAAATGAGAGAGAGAGAGAATGAGAGACAGAGAGAGTGTGTGTGTGTGTGTGTGTGGGAGGGTGAAAGTCTGTCTGGTAAGGAAGAAGGGAGAGTAAAAGACGTGTGGAAAGGAGGGGGAACATGATGTGATGGAAGGGAGAGTGAAGACGTTTGTGGAGGGAGGGATGGAGGGAGGGAGGTGTAATCATGTTAGCACCCTCTTCTCCTTCCTTCGTCCTGTCTAAATTAACTTCTTTTCTTGTCTCGCAATTTCTCGTTTCTTCCTTTTTTTCCCCGTTTCTCATCTATTTTTCTCTCTTTCCATCGTTTATTTTGTCAATTTTACCTCGACCTCCCTCTTCTCTTTTCTCTCCCTCTTCTCTTTTCTCTCATTCTTTTCCTTTCTCTCCCTCTTTTCTTCTCTCCCTCTTCTCTTTTCTCTCCCCCTTCTCTTTTCCCTCCCTCTTCACTTTTCTCTCATTCTTTTCCTTTCTCTCCCTCTTTTCTTCTCTCCCTCTTCTCTTTTCCCTCCCACTTCTCTTTTCCCTCCCCCTTCTCTTTTCTCTCCTCTTCTCTGTCTTCAGTTGTCTTTCCTTCCTTCTCTCCCCTCCAAAATTCCCTCAACACCTTATTTCCTGTATTCGTCCTCGCTTCATTCCTACTTTTCTTTTCTTTATCTCCATACTTTTACTTTCCTCGAACCTGCCGTCTTCCCATCTCTTCTCTCTTTCCCTTAACTTCTTCCTATTGCCTAACTTACCTATTCCTCTTTTCTCCTTCCCCCTTCCCTTCTTCCTATTGCCTACCCATTCCTCTTTTCTCCTTCCCTTGTATTCCCTCTTCTCCCCTATACCATTCCTCGTCGCTCCCTTCCCTGCTTCTCTCCCTTCCCTGCTTCTCTCCCTTCCCTGCTTCTCTCCCTCACCTCTTACTTCTGCCTTTCCTCTCGTTTCCTTTCCCTGCTTCTCTCCCCTCGTTTCGTAACTTTTCTTTGCCTGTTGTACCCACCGCTGGCAAGTTGTGGTAGTCTTTGCTCCACCTGGCCCTCCTCCACTCCACCTGGTCCTCCTCCACTCCACCTGGCCCTCCTCCACTCTACCTGACCCTCCACCACTCTACCTGGCCCTCCTCCACTCCACCTGGCCCTCCTCCACTCCACCTGGCCCTCCTCCACTCCACACTCCACTCCAGAACTGCTCTCAACACACACGGACTGTTATAGAAGTAATAGTATTTATAGGTTCCTCTATAATTGTATTCATTCCAACTCATGTATAGGGAGTGGCCTGTGGTATTGTCTGCAAAAATTGGTTGCCATTAACTCGTTCAAAATGTGAAGCGAATTAGCATTTATCTCTGGAAGTGTTGATTTTTTTGGTGTTAGTTTGTTGTATCCTCCATTTCATATACTTCTTCACACGTCCCTTTAATGAAAGTTTTATTACTATTATTTAGCATACCTTCCCGTGCTATCTTTTAATCAGAGGTTATGCTAAGGCGTGTCCAGGCTTGCATCACATCAGAGCCACAGTCAGGCTTCAGTAGTTCAGAGGTTGGCCATACATAGCATAGGTGTATTATAGTAAGAGAAAAATGACGATATTATTGTCGACAACTACACCAACTCGTGCTCTCCACCTGTTCCCACTCCCACGGTAAATGCACCTCCTCAGTGCCTAGTTTTTGTCCTTCTTCCATGCCGGCGGGTGTGTGTGTGTGTGTGTGTGTGTGCGTGTGCGTGTGCGTGTGCGTGTGCGTGTGTGCGTGTGTGTGTGTGTGTGTGCGTGTGTGTGTGTGTGTGTGTGTGTGTGTGTGTGTGTGTGTGTGTGTGTGTGTGTGTGTTTAAAGTCTCTCGTTTGTTGGGATTATACTTGTGGAGTTGAGTATCTAAATTCCTGCTACCTCTTAGTTCTTTCACATGGGACCGAAATGCTACAACTGCGAGACACAATATTGAGAGGGGATCTGAATAGTTAACTGTCGAGACCTTTGCCAAACCTGTCCAATTAAGGAGGAGTTATATAGGGTTGTTCATCTCGGTAAAGGACCCTCATGATGTAGTCAGAAAAATGAAGGTTAGAGAGTCCTTCAAACATTGCCACGAAACACACACACCTACTGAACATTGAAGGAGCTTGTTTCGTGGCATAGTCAGGAGGAATCAGAAGCCACCAGGTCTCATACACGATCACAGCAGGGTCCCTTAAAAGAAAAATTGGGTGGTAATTAATTTCTCCAAACTATGCCAGACAACAGACCTCTTCTCAGTATACGAGTTGGGGAACTGTTTTGTTGCACTATAAAGAAGGCTACGTAGACTCCAATTGGCCCTCTAGAAACGACCCTATTAATGTCTTCTACCCCAGTGTAATAATAATACTTTTTGGAAGCACTGTATACTCGAGCGGTAAGACTGACACACGATCCATTCACCCTCAAGAAAGAGTAAAGAAAAATAAAATAATTGCACCTTCATCCGGCTCCTGCTGTGTGGCCCCGCGTGTCTGCTGATGGAACCCTCTAGGGGGGCTCTTATTTTTTTGTCTTGATGAAATTCAGGAGGGTGGCAGTGTTCCCCCTCCAGCCGTCTATCTTCCTCGTCCTCACTCCTCCATTATACTTCATCACTCTCCAGGCTCGGGGTTTGTGTTTCCTGCAGCTCCTTTGTTTTCCACGGTGAAGTTATTGATTTGTTAATAATCATACTTTGTGCTTTGGATGATGATGATGATGATGTATTTCTAGTATATTCTTAGGTAACACCAGAGGATTTCATGTCTGTTCATCTCGGTAAAGGACCCTCATGATGTAGTCAGAAAAATGAAGGTTAGAGAGTCCTTCAAACATGTTTTAAATGTTTTGCCATTTTTGTTTGGTTTGCTTGCATTAATGGTGTCGGGCAAACTTTGTGCCTCCGTGAAATAAGCGACCAGTGTACATCTGCTCGGATGCAACGCAGTATTGTGTTCAGGTTGTTTATCACTGTGAGTGGCGTGTAGATTTTGCATTACATTTGTGGGTTACTGTGTTTGGCTTGCGTGGAGGGACATTTGTGTGGATTAATGTGCTGTTTGGACTTAACTTCGGCTGGACCTGAAGCCAACTCAGCCACCAAATGGACAGTTTGGGCAGCGACCACTTTGGTGAACTGCCATCACAAGCCAAGGTGCGTCGTGCAATACAGATAAACACAGCCACACCAGTATTTGGGCAGCAATCGCTCCAGTAAACGCAGGGCACAGGATTTTAGTTTTACTCCCTCTGTCATAACATTATATAGGACAGTCAACCAATAGTCGTTAAGTGGCCAGGACAAATAATATTTTTCTCAACCTGTCTCACCATACACGAGAGTACTAGACAATGGGCAACACCTAATTTCTTTCGTGTCTTGGCCGATATAATACTGACTCATCACGCTCGGTCACGTATTTCACAAGGTGGCACAAATTTAGCTTGACACCTGAACGAATTGTAGATGTGCCCAGACTGTTTATCACTCAATGCCATGGTACGACTGGGAATAGATTAGCTGCCTCAAATAAATGGTTCGTCAAAGGTTTCGGGTCCTTAAACCTCTAGTGGGGTAATTTTCAGACATGGTGGCTTGCTTACCTTTATCATATTAAACATAGCCAACGACACCATGCAGCTGCTATGAAGGAAGTAAATTTGTGTTTGCAGTTAATGAAATTTTGCTGTTGTTAGTTTATTGCTGGTAAAGATATACAGTATAGTGAAGGAAGAGAGGGAAAAACAAGGAATGAAAGGAAAGAAGGGTAACAAAGGATGAAGTGAAGTAGAGGAGAATATGAAGAGAAAGAGAAAGACAAAAGAAAACAAATAATAAGAGAGAAGAGGAGAAAATGAAGAGAAAGAGAAAGACAAAAGAAAACATGAGAAGAGAAGAAAATGAAGAGAAAGAGAAAGACAAAAGAAAACAAATGAAAATAAAGAAGAGGAAAGGGGGGTTGGGAGGGTAGAGGGTATTGTGTGGATGGTAGTTCCAGTATGATGATGTCTCCATTTGTCTCACTGAAATGTCCAGCAGTGTATAGCCACTTAAGACCCTCACCTCCACCCACCACACCCCTGTACCCACACCCCTCCTCACACACACCCCTCCTCTCTCTCTCTCCTCACACACACACACACACACACACACACACACACACACACACACACACACACACACACACACACACACACACACACACACACACACACACACACACACACACACACACACACACACACACACACACAGACTTGACGGTGAAAAAGTGTGGTAAGAATTGAGCCATTAGGTTGTGACAGGCGTGCAAAGTGAAGCACATCACCACAACGAGAGTCTTGTCACCACCACTAATTTCTTTCATATGTCTCCTCCACACGTCCCCTTGGTGTGTGTGTGTGTGTGTGAGAGAGAGAGAGAGAGAGAGAGAGAGAGAGAGAGAGAGAGAGAGAGAGAGAGAGAGAGAGAATGACAAACTAGCCCAACATTACAAGGAGCGACTGAGAGACAGACCAATATTGACACTCCAATACTTACATACAGTTGTTTTCAAACGTGTCGATACTTTTTCCTCTCGAGGGTAATTAATTAAGCAGAAAATAAACCCTTGTTCTTATGATAGATTTGATTTAATAAGTGAAAACCTATTTACCAACCACTAGAAACTGATGTTGTTATTGGAACCAGAGAGAGAGAGAGAGAGAGAGAGAGAGAGAGAGAGAGAGAGAGAGAGAGAGAGAGAGGGAGAGAGAGAGACCTGGAAACTAATTAATGGCTCGTGTCTGTACAGTACCTCACAAAAGTATCGGTACAATAATGGGTTGTACAGTTGGACACAAGAATTCGTACACACACAGTTGTTTTCGAGGGTTTTACAACATACAGAAAATGTAAGACTATGTAACTGCAATACAACATTATTATTATTATTATTATTATTATTATTATTATTATGATTATTATGATTATTATTATTATTATGATTATTATTATTATTATTATTATATTTAGCAATCACTGAGTCTCTTGGTAGAATATGCATTGCTGGACTTCCATAATAATAACCTCTCTTTCCATATAGCCTACGTGTGTAAGAATTCCTTTGGCCAACTGTACTGTACCATCTGCCATACCGGACCATGATATTTGACACGTGTTGCGTATATATGGTGGCAAGAGGTTCTGTTTGTTTTGCCATCCTTCGTACCACATAATCATAATCTATAGTATTGGGTGCTACAGTACCTAAAATTATAGACAGTATTTATTATAATCCACAGCAAGTATCCCCAAATATATATCATCCATCCTCATTCTCCCTTCCTCTTCTCCCCTTTCTCCCTACCTCGTCTTCCCCTTCTCCCCCCCTCTTCCCCTTCCCCTTCCCTCACACACACACACACACAAACACACACACGGGGAATGTTACTCTTTTTTTTTTTATCAACTCTGACCCATTAGCATTTTTATTGGTTTGGTTTGGTGTTTATTTCTCTCGATATATTTATTTATATGTATGGTGTGTATGTATGTATCGCGTGTACTGTAATGTCATTTATATTCCCTTCTGTTGTTTATGGTTTGTATTTATTTGTTATTATTTGATTGATTTGTTTGGATTATAGGATTAACTCGTGTTGTTTTATTGTTTAGTAGACTTGTTGTTATGCATGCAAGGGGACACACACAAACACACACACACACACACACACACACACACACATGTACCAGTCCTGTTAGGCTTTAACTCGTTCAAGCTCTGGTAACTTATTTGTATTTGCTTCTTGGGACTTGTAGTATTGTTATTATTATTAGTTAGGTAGTGTAGACGTGGGTGTTTTCTAAGGTAATTGACTTCACAGTTGTAACATGGAAAGTTCATTTATTTACACTTATATCTCTATACACACACAGACAGGGAATGATATTGATGTGCTTCTTTTCTGATAGAGTAGTGTGTCTCTCTTGGGCGAGACAATTATGTAATAGCCCTAAGGGAGCAAGTTTAAGAATCCTACCTATTAGGTAAGTGTCACTGTTTATATACAATTTCACTTGAGTTGTCAGTTGTCTTTAGATACAATTATTACTGTGTGTTGTCATGCTTACATGGCCAGATGCCACGTGGGTCATGTGGTAGAACAAGGCACGTGTCTTAGTCAATGGGGTATAGTCCTCGTGGTCTTAGTCCTACCTATTCTGCTACACTAATCAGTTTATATTATCTGTGTATTTGGGCATATCTGCTTGTGACCATTCCTTGGTTATTTGACTTACTCTTACTCTCTCTCCCTACTCTCCTTTCTACTCTCTTTCTCTATTCTCTCCCTACACTCTCTCGTAGGTAGAGAACAAGAATGATAAGAACAACCCCTGTGTATTCAGGTGTTAGCCAATATTAATAATGTTGGTGTTATCTAGTTATTTGCTATACACCAGCTTCTATATCACATGGGTACCACTGTGACTCTCACTGCTTATTACTAATATCTGCCCTATCTGCTTATCTTGTGTACAGGGTCTTAGGCAGGCAGTCTGTTTACCTGTGTATTATCTTATGATTGTGGCATACAGCACTTGCCTTATTGTGTACAAATGCTCGGCCGCTACCTTAATCTGTCCTCAGATAACCTTGATTGTGGAAACAAACCTACAATGTAGGTAGGGTACACAATAACTAAGATATTATCAGTGAATACCTCAATAATAATATAAAATTGACATCAAAGACATAGGCACATCATATACTTAAAATGAACATCAATACATGAATAAAATACACTGGTACATACATAAAGAAATAATCTTAAAATTAATGTGTTGAGCTAGGTGCTTGTAGTTATGTGTATAAGCTAACCTATGCTAAAAATTCACACATTAATGAAGAGGCCTTGTTGCTATGTTGTGGCTGTGCAATAACAGCTAAATGTTAATTTTCCATAACAAGATAATTCAGTCTACATTGATAGAGTTCTCTTATACAATGCAAAATATGACAGTAGACTTTTTCTATATAAAAATGTTATAGTACCTGCCAGAAAGATAAGACATGGGATAATAAATATTTGTACCAAGTTTTATTTTCATCAATATATGGAGTAACCAACTGATATTAGAAGGATGTTTGATTCCCAGTTTCCTTGAATAACTTCCCAGCTTCACTTTTTTCTGAAACAACTGATAATAGGGAGATATTAAACAAGTCGATATTAAATGAAATATATTGAAAGATGGAAGAGAGTGGGATATGTTGTCTAGCAATTATATATTTTATTTTCCAATGTAGCGATTCCCTTGAATCGATTTTATCTGAGTCTGCCTCTCTACAGTAGCCTTAATCCATGCCATGTGTAGGGTGAGTAGGGTAATATATTGTTAATAGTCTATCAGTAGGTAAGTATAGATAGTAGGAATAGAAATTTGATGATATAAGAGAGGTTTGATTAGTAATAGATATGAATTACATGCATATAGTGCCTGAATTGCTTCAAAGCAAGTGGAGATTTCGCATCCTTTGGAGGAATACTTGCCAATATTTATGCAAGACAAACATATAAATGAAGACATGCAACCTGGTACTTGAGGAGTGTGTGTCATTGATGACATCATCACTAAGTATAATACTTCTTGGAGGAATTTTGAACATTAAAAGATTATTTCTATTTTTATTGGGAATTCTTGAAGTGCGTAGCTTGTGAATAATACTTTACCTTCTATGGGAATAATAATAAGTATATAATCTTGTATTAAAATACTACGCACGATTTTAAATAATATTTAAAATAGGTGGAAGAAAGATATTTTGGTAAGATAGTACTTCACACTGATTTTTCCTTTGCATATTATAGTTATTAAGTATGAGTTGATCTTATCTTACCCGCAGTAAATACTCTCCTAATAAATGGTTGTACTTTCTTTTCAAAGTTCCTGTACTCGTAATACAGCTTCCTGCTTCCCGCAGAAATAATAGAAGCCACTTGCCTTATTGTGTACACACACACACACACACACAGCGGGGATCAGTAAAGTACATTAATTATAGACTTGTAAATCCTCTCCAAAAAGTTAAGCAGTTTTTTTTTATATATTTACAACATTCAATTTCATTAAGCTTAATAGACAAAAAAATAAATAATAATAACAATAATCTTTAAAGGAAAAAACCCAATAACAGAACTTTATGGATTATTTATGTGACCAACTGTAGGTCATAAGGATTAAATTTTATGTTCGGGTAAAAAGTTCGAATAAAAAATAATTGTTCCTTTTCTATTTTTGTTTCAGGTACGTATTGATTGGATGTTGTTGTTGTTGGTTGGTTGGTTGATATTCTGACGTGAGTACGAATCATAATTATAATAAATAGAGGCCAGTATTTATGAGAAGCCAGGATGGTGTGTGTGTGTGTGTGTGTGTGTGTGTGTGTGTGTGTGTGTGTGTGTGTGTGTGTGTGTGTGTGTGTGTCTCCTTCAAGTAAGCACTTCCTGGTACACTTCCATGCAGGCTTGGGGGGTAGAATGCCTGTCCCCTATTCCAACACCTCCCTAACCCCCCTCCAGTTTGTCCCCCTATTCCCGCACCCCCCTAAAATCCCCCAAGCCTGTCCCCTATTCCCACACACCCCTTAAAAATGATGTGGACTCGCCTTGGAAAAATAGGATGATACTTGGTTTTATGTTTTCCAATTAAATATAATGGTCAGAACTTCTCGGGATGAAATTATGGCAGCTGGCTTCATTACAATTTTTACTTTAGGGGAGAGTATTACTTTTGGTATATTAGAGCGCCTTGATTCCTCCAAAGTATGC